>PVKS010009562.1:0-63506 GCA_004027875.1 Aplodontia rufa | reverse complement strand
CTCCCTCATAACAGCTAGGGAGGGGAAAGAAACGGGAATAATATCTGACACTTGGCTATAAAGTATGGTGTTGATTTAGCCTAAACATTTTTAGTCATGTTAAATTTAATAACAATAGAAAATAAGTTTATAGCAGTACCAGAATTAATTACTTTATTTAGTTGCCCCTGAAAAAAAAATTCTGATTCCCTGGATTTTATGGATCACTTTGTAAGAAATGGTAAAACTGGGGCTGGATCAGCAGCTCAGTGGTTATGGCACTTTCCTGGCATGCAGAGTACATGAGTTCACCCCAGCACCACAGACACAATGAAGTGTCTGGAGCAAAAAAAGCCACGTGAAAAACTAAATAAAATTGATTCTCCCCCATCCCTCTCTCTCTGTCTCTCTCTCTCTCTCTCTCTCTGTTTCTCTCTTTAAAGGAAATGATAAAATTAAAGAAATCAGTGACAGGTACTTTCATTGTTCAGTTTTCTTCTCAATCTCTTCCTTCCAAGCCAACTCTTCCCCAAAAGATGCTTCCCCATGTCAGTTGGAGAAATACTGTGCCGGTCGTTTTGACAGCCATTGACGTCAACAAGATAAATGGATTTGCTGAATATGGGTTCATTTATGGCAAAGCCTGGTCTCAAATCAGTAGTCAGTGTGGGGAGCAGATGGGGAGCTGGTCAGTAAGATTCTTCCAAAGAACCTGGAGAGAGGTCGCTTTCAGACTCATGAAACAGACACAAAATAGACGCAGTAGCAAAACAAAATAGATACAGCTAGCCAGCCACAAAATCAGGCCAAGAAAATCAACCATCTATCAGAACCCTCCAAACTTCAGTGCTACACATCTGGGATACAGGAATGTGGTTGCAGGTCAGTGAGCAAAAAGCCAGGTTGCTGCCTGACTGTATGACAGCAATGTGGACAGGAGCAGTGACCAAGAAAGCATAGAAAGAGAAGCAGAGGGTCATAGAGGCCCTCTGGATGGCAAAGCCCATTGACATGGATGTACCTAGGAAGGACACCGTCTTGGCAATGGTAACCAATGCATGATGTTTCACCTGATAGAATAGAGGACCCCTGTTGCAGGCAAAAATGTCTCATTTTGACTGTAGCATTTCAAGATGTGTTAGGATCCCCTGTTCTGGTCCTGCCAGAGTGCCAACAACCTTGGGGCGATCTGCCTCCAAGCATCCTGGTCCACTCCAATGATATTTATTATTTAAATTAATATAACTGGAGCCTGGAGCAGTTGCTCAGTGGTTGGAGTCCTTCTCTGGCATGCACAGGGACCCAGGTTCAAACCCCAGCACCACGTACACAACTAAGAGTTGGAGAAACAAAGGCTAGATGAAAAAAATAAATAAAATTGATTCTCTCTTTCTCTCTCTCTCTTTCAGTCTCTCCCTCTCTCTTTAAAAAAAAATTAATATAACTATATCTAATCTGTGCCAACATGTTTACAGACCTGGCTTTTATGAATCCAACAGATCTTGGGTGTACTTTTCAAGGTGAACGCCCCACTATGGGCGGCACCTCGCAACACCTGCACCCTCTCTCTGCCCCTCTTGAACTGCTGCTGAACCAGCCCCACGTAATCTTGAATGGAACACAGAGAAAGTCAAGATCAGGTTGTTCAAAGGCTATTGCTGCCTTTAGTGGTCTGACATAATAATTGCCGTATTGCAGGCCAGAAGCAGTCTGCAGAATGAATTTCAAAGCCAACGCGCTGATATTCAATCGTATCCAGGACCCCAACACACAGAGCTTCAGCAGAGATACCCAGAGCCGACAGGATAATGTTCCCCAGGTTTTTACACACATTCTCCAGTGGCAGTAATTGTTAGGTGATAACGAGATGACAGCTCATTACCAAATTCAGCTTCCAGAAGGTGCAAGGTTAAACTGCACCTCTCACCTGCTGGGTGACAGTTTAGCATCTTAGCTTTATCCTTCCTCCTCATTCTGGCCCCAGCTCCAACTCTGTCTGGAATCTTGTGTATTTTAGGCATTAGATTTCACTCAAACCCTGTTGAAGTGAGAAGTCAAGCCAAAGGCTCATTACACAAGCTCATGTAGGAACATGTCAGATAGTAAACAAAGGGCAATGGGGAAAGGTGATGAAGAACATGATCTAATATAATGCAATGGAGTACTATTCAGCCATGAAAAGGAACAAATCCTGTCATTTTCAGCAACATGGATAGAACTGGAGGGCATTATGTTAAGTGAAATTAGTTGGGCAGAGGAAGGCAAGTGCTGCAAATTCTCACTTACATGTGGAAGTTAAAAAGTTGATCTTACATAAGCAGAGAATAGAAAAGTGGTAACCAAACCCTGAGAGAAGTATGGGGGTGAGAGAGATGGAGAGAGGATGATTAGTGGGTACAGGGGTGCAGCTGGATAGAGGGGCACCTTCTAATGTTCTATAGCACAGAAGGAAACTGAAGTTGAAAAAGGTTAATAGTGCACTTCATAATATCTAGTAGAGAGGAATTCTAATGTTCCCAACACAAAGAAATGGTAAATGTTTGAGGTGATAACTCTGCCAGTTACCCTGATCTGATCATTACACATTCTATATGTGCATTGAAATGCCACACTGCACCCAATAAAAATGTGCATGTATAAATTTAAAATAATATGTTTTGAAAATGTTGCCTAAAAACACAAGAACCTTATTCCTAAAGCCTCTAATTTTTTGTGTGTTTTTTACCTTTGTGTCTAGAGAGAAGGATGTGGGTAGTTTGTGTCCTCGTTTCAGCTTGTATGCAAACCTATTTCCACAGACATGGACTACTTGGTTTCCGTTAACTGGTTTATTGAAGCATAATTTACATTCAACATTCCACACATGTTAGAGTGTGAAGTTTGACGGAGTGGAGGTACATGTGTATATAGACCTGTGAATCCGTCCCCACAGTCAGGGTAACGATTGTATCCATCACCTCCCAAAGTCTGCTCATGTCCTGCTGTAACCTCACCTCCTGCCCCTTCCTAGGCAAATGTTGATCTGTCTTCTGTCACTGCGATTAGTTTGCATTTCCCAGAATTATACGTAAATGAAGCACTATCCAGGGCTTTTTCGCTCGGAAGGCTTATTTTGGTTTTCACCCACCATGGTGAGTGTCAGTGGTCTGTTCCTTCTCGTCGTCAGTCAGTACTGTTTCTTGTGTGGATGAGACATAGCTTGTCAGGCCGTTACAGCCACTGGGTGAGCCACAGTGTGGGGCAATTAGAATCAAGCTCTATGCTGCTTATGTTAAAGGATTCGTACGGATGTGTGATTTCCTTTCTCTTGGATAAAACACTAGGAATAGGTGACTAGGTCCTGCGGCAGGTATATACTCGGCTCTCTAGGAACTGCCGCACTGTGGCCCAGTGAGCGGCCTCTGGGAGTTCCAGTTCCTCCCCGGCCCTGACAACACTTGGTATTATCGGTTCCGGCTTCTCAGTTTAGCCATTCTCACAGCTGTGCAGAATCTCGTGGTTTTACTTCGATTTCCCTGGGGACCAAGGATGTTAAAACCTCTTCCCACATGCTCATTTGTCACCTGTGTGCCTTCTTTAAGAAATGTCCACTCAAGGGCTGGAGCAGTGGCTCAGTGGTAGAGCTCTTGCCTGGCATGCTCCAGGGGTTTGAACCCCAGCTCCACGTACACACCTAAGTGGAGGGAAAACGAAAACCAGATGGAAAAAAGAAAATACCTCACTCTCTCTCTCTCTCTAGAAAGGGGGGTAGAAAAAAGAAAATTTCTACTCAAATATCCTGCCCACGTTTAGGCATGTTTGCTTCCTTATGGAAGTGTGAGTTTGAGTTTCTTATCTGTTCTGGTTGCAGTTTCTGTGTTAAATTACACACGGTGGTCATTTTCCTCCAGCACCTGGCTTCTCACTGTGTCTTCAGGGGAGCAAATGTTGGCGATGAAATTCTATTTATTCATTTATTATTTTATCGTGCTTTTGGTGTGATATCCAAGAAATCTCGGCCTAACCCAAGGCCACACACATTTTCCCCCTGTTTTCAGCTCTAGGCTTCACCTGTATCTCTGATCCATTTCAAGCCAGTATTTATATGATGAAAGAAACATCGAAGCTCATTCTCGTCTGTCTGGAGAACTGCTGGTCCCAGCACCACTTGTTGAAGCAATGTGCTTCTCCACTAAAGTTTATTCTCACCTTTGTCAAAGCCAGTCGTACCTATATATGTGTTGATCTGTTGATCTGTCTGTCTATATAAACCTCACACTGTGTAGACTTAGAAGTCTTGAAATTGTTCCGGTTGGTTCCTTTAACAGTACTTTGCCTTTTACTTCTGTGCTTTGTTCAAGCTCGCTCTTCTAGATCCGTTGTGTTTTCATGTGAAGTTCAAAACCACTTTGTCAATTTCTACCCAAAATCTCCTCCTACGATTTGACTGGGAGGAGGCTGAATCTGTAGCTAGTTCAGGGAGATTGACCTCTTGCCAATATGGAGTCTTATGATCCATGAACACGTCGTATCTCCTGACTTCTTTATGTCTTCTTTCATTTCTTCAGCAATATTTTACAGTTTTCAGTGTGCAGAGAAAAGTCAGCAGTCCTCAGTCTCAGAAGACGAAGGAGAATGATCAGTTTCCCCTTCAAGAGTGGCGAGCCAATGGCCCCGGAGGCTACGGCCTCTTGCAGCGACACAGTGCCCCAATGACAAGCAGGGGGAGGCAGCGCCCATTTCCCGGAGCCGTGAGCGCAGCAGTTGAGCGTGGAGAGTCAGACTGCCCGGGTTCAAGCGCGGCTACCACTCACAGCAGTGACCTGGGAAATTCATCATTGCTCCAGAAATCAGTTTTCTTTCTTTCTTGTTGTTGTTTTTTTTTTTAAGAGAGAATCAATTTATTTAGTTTTTCACGTGGCCTTTGTTGCTCTGACACTTAGTTATGTACATGGTACTGGGGTTCGAATCCGTGCATGCCAGGCAAGCACTGTTCCAGCTGAGCCACCGCTCCAGCCCCCAGAACTCAGTTTTCTGATCAGCAAATGCAGATAATCCTGGCACTCCTCTTGAGGAGCTCCAGAGGACACAATAAGCTCATTAAACACATAAACATGGAACTATTTTTATCATATAAAAATGCAACTGATAAACATCAGTGGTGGCTGTTGATTTTATTATTGATAGCTCTGGACATCGCATCTGGGACACAGCAGGAATGTGCTGGAGGCAGCGTTGTCTGCTTGAAGAGCACACTAGGCCACTTGGTCACCCCTCAGGGCATATCACTCCTCTATGTGATGCTCTCCCGGGCTGAGCTGAGTTTGCTGGCAGGTGGTTTGTCCTTTAAGGCCTGGCTTGGAGACAGAAGACTATACTTTAGATTCTGCAGTTAAGGCTCCATATTGGACGTCTGTGCAGACCACAAGAGGCAGAGCTCCATGGCTGGCTTCTCTGTCTGCTCCATTTACTGTCTGGCCCTGGGGGTCTGAAGGTCTGAGGAGGGTGTGTGACTCATTTTCCCTCATTGATCCTAAAATCCTTAGAAATCTGTCTCTTTATTTTTTAAAAGAGAGAGGGACAGTGAGAGAGAGAGAGAGAGAGAGAGAGAATCAATTTTATTTAGTCTTTCAAGTGGCTTTTGTTGCTCTAAGACTTCATTGTCCTGGGATTCGAACTTGCAGAATTGCACATGCCGAGCCACCGCTCCAGCCCCAGAAATCCAACTCTTATGAGGACATTTCTACCATACCCCTGGGGCTTGTACCAAGGCCCCCCTCCACACTGAGACTGGTTGGGTAGAGATCCCCAGGTTGGGCCACTCGATGGATGCTGAGACCTTTGGCTCGGAGGCACAGCCAGCCTGGAGGCTCTTGCAGGAGTGAAAGAAGAGGAGGGATAGGTGCTCTGATGTCACCTCCCTCCCTCCAGCTGGAAGCCAGAGGGCCCTCGATGGAGTACCAGCAGGTCAGACTCGAGAGAAGCAGGTGACAACAGCTCTGGAGGAGCAGAGAGGAGATACCAAGTCACTTCGTGGGAAGGCCAGCCTCAACCACGGCCATTCATGTCACCTGAGACAACTCTAACTGCTGCCAAGATCCTGGTCAACCCCAGGTCGATGAAGAACAGGAGCCCACACTTCTGCAGCTCAGTGAGGTCGTGGAAATGTTGTTGAGTTCCTCGTCCGCAGCGTTCAGAGACTGAAGGTCAAGGTCTCCAAATGTCTTCCTTTCAGCATGGTGGCTTTCACCTGAAAGTGGAGTCTTTACATGCCAGATGTTGACACTGTCCAGAGATGCTTGTCGTTGTCACCACTGGAGTAGCAGGTGCTGCTGAGGTCTAGTGGGTAGAGTCCCGGGATGCTCCGAGACTTCTTAGCATGAAGAGGACAGTCCCCACCACTGGGAATGCCCCAGCCCCAAATCCCAATAGTGCCACAGTGCCCCAGGAGCCCACTCCACAGCACCCCTGCTGAAAGCTCTGCTCCTGGGGTGCACTAACACAAAAGGAGCTGATCCTTTTGAGAACAGAGAGAGAAGGAATGTGCAGGAGTAGCACTTCAGAGCCAGGGAAGTGAAGGGGGCGAGCTATTTGTACTGGTCCGACGATCATTGAATTTGCCCTTGCCCAGCACCTTGGCTTTGGAGCAAATGGTGGTGGAGCAGGAACAGGGGCCCCCCAGCAGTTCGTGGGCCACTGTCCCATCACAGCCTCATCTTCTTGCAATCCAGCATACAAATAAGTCAGCCAGGCATGAGAAACACAAGAAAGGAGGGTAGTCTGGTCTGCTGTTGAGAGCAGATTGCTGGAACACTGCACAGCCCCAGTCCAGAAGCAGCTACATCAGTAAGAGCCAGAGGACCGTGGCCCATGCTCCCAGTCACAAAGCCTTCGTCTGCCTGGCGCCAGGGACCGTTTCCAAGAGCACAATCGGCTGGCTGGTCCTCTGCCTTAGCCATGGCCTGGTGTGCTCTTGCCTGTCCAAGTGGCTGCGTTAGGCCCAAAAAGTATGGAAATGTCATTGGTGGCCATGAGTCAAGAGCGGCTGAGCCTGGGTTCTGCTGAAGGTCAGCTGGTGAGTCTTTTGACAAATATTTGCTGCCGCACGGTAATTTATCTTTTATTTGGCACCCTGAGATCAACTGGAAACTTTGTCTTTTAAGTGAAACTTCCAGTCACCTCTAGTCTACCCTAGTTAAGAAGACCTTAGTGATCTGATCTTTGGGGAGAAATAAACTTTCTAAAAGGTTACACATTCCCTTTGCTCCAATAGAGCATATGGACAATAATTCTGTTTTACGTGACTCAGGACAGTGACTCTAAGGAAACTATAAAATAGTAAGATGTGCACAGACCTAGGAGCAGTTTGCTCAGGCATTAAATGAACCCGGACGGTGACAGTTGTTGGGGTTTTGTTGTTTTCCCACTCTCACAGCCCTTCTTTATCTCCCTTTGTGTCCCTCTTACATCACCAGGCCTGTCCATACTTCATCCCTGCCTCCTCATGACTGGTGCCATGAGCTAGGACAGCGGCCCTCAATTTTAGCAGCATATTGAAATCTCCTGGAAACTTCAGAAAAATCCCCTGTGCCTGGGGGGTCTCATCTGCAAAGTTGTGCTTTCATTAGTCCAGGGCATTGTGATCCAGGCTTTGGGACAGTTTAACCCCCACATCCCCACGCCAGATGACTCGATTGTGTAGTCGAGGCTGAGAACCACTGGGAAAGGACAGCAGATAGCCATTAGAACTGTGCATAAAGTAAGAGTTAATGCTATTGGAGAGGCTTCCTCACAATCATTGGAGTGTGAACCTCTGGGCATGTTTTCCATTTCTTTCGGTCTTATTTTCTTATTTCTGTGTGCTCCGGGGATGTGACCTTAAGGTAGGAGAGAGGCAGAATATATCAGTGGTTCAGTGCTTGAGTCTAGAGCTCATCTACCTCGGTTCTCAGATCTTGACTCTGCCATTTACTTTGTGACCTTGGGCAGGTGCCCTAGCCTTTCTGTGCCTCACTGGGAAAATATTAGAAGGATTAAATGAGTTAGGGTACAGAGAGGACTGAGCAAAGGGCCTGGCAGGGAACAGGGTTTGCTTCCTGGTGGTTAAGGTGGAGAGACAGAAGTATGGACAGGGATAGGACCACAATCCAGAGAGGTATGAGACACGGAGACTGAGACAGTGGGAAAATGTGTCTAGTCTACACCAGGAGGGGAAGAAATAGTGTTGTTGGAACTCAGGGGAAACTGAGGCTGTGGAGAGATACAACAGCTGCTGAAGATGAGCAGCAGCAGAGAGGGTTCAGGACTGGACTCCCAGCCTCCATCCAGCCTCCGTCTCCCACTGCAGCCTCACTACTGAACCCAGTGAGAAGCCCGGGAGCAGCAGGGAAGCAGCCCTGTCAGGAGCCCCTCAGGGCCCAGAAGGAATGGAGTGGGCGGGGAGGCAAAGAGAACAACCACTACTGCCAGCTGTTATGAATTGTTCCCCAAGGCAGGGAAGTCACCAGGAAAAGCCCCAGTTGCCCAGGAGTGGGCAAACTTTGCTCAGCAGAGCTGTGGAATCTGGAAGAGAATTGCCCCAAGCCGCACTTCTGGGAGAGAGGTGCCTCCCCCGCAGCCCTTCAGCACCAAACTTGGAGCAGTGCGCTCCCTGGGTGCTGGCGGGCTCTGGAGAGTGCACCTCGGGCAGTGGACCCGGGCCTGCTCCTCCGCATCCATCCGCACCTGCTCCCCTCCTCTCTCCTCCACCCCGCATCACAACCTCCAAGCTCAAAGCCAGTGCTAATGGAAAGGCATTCCTGAATGTCCTCCTCCACCGCTTCCCCACCCCCAAACGCCACCTCTCTCCTCCCACTCATGAATGTTGACCTCTGTGTCCAATGGAGACTTCAGTACTCCAACCTCCCACTGGCCACTCAAGTAGCCTTTCATTGCTGGGCTTCCACCTGTTCTGCAGAGCCACTCTCGGGGTCTCAATACCTGTCAAGGACTGAGTGGTATAAGCAGAGGCAGAAGCCCCTCTTCCGGAAGCTTCCACGCTAAGCATAAGTGGTGAAAGACCACTCTCAGAGTGACACCCGGTAGACATCAAGGCCATCTGCTAGCTGCTCTCCATGTCTTGCCGCGGTGCTGTATGACAAACAAATCTTGCTATTCTCAGACCCCTCTCAGTCTGGGCCGATACACAGGGACCCTATCTTCATTTCCAACATTAGGGATTTTTCCAGATCCAGTGCCAGATGTGTCTTTATAGATTTAATTGAACTCGTCGTTCTTGTTACCCATCATGTTCCATGCACATTCCTTCGGACCTGCGCCTTCCGCCAGTATGCGCTGTGGTCTGATGACAGCCCTACTCTGCTCTGCACCCCTTGGAAGCCCACAGTTGTCACTACAGCGCTTTTATGGGTAACAAGGAAGGATGGACCCACCTCTGTCCCACTGTCAAAACTAAGGTGACTGCAGCACCACCATCAGACAACCAGGAGCTCTGGAAGGAGCAGGGGACTGAAGCTAAAGAACGTCTGGGGAGATCTGACTTGGGAGGATTTTAACCACAGATTTGGGTTGGAGCTGTGCCAAAATTTTCAGTAACTGGAGCAGCAGAAACCGCTTGCACCCCATTCCCTGCAGTCCCCTGTTCTGAGCCCTTAGAATCATTGAATCTTTGCCCCCAGGAACTTACAGTTTAAGTGAGACAAGAGGACACACACACACACCAATAAAGCAGTCTAGCACAGGATAAATGCCAAGTTAGTAGGGCATAAATAATAATAAATTCTGATTTAAAGAATCAGTGACATTTCCTTTAATCAAGATTCATTTTCAATGCAGGTGATTTCCATTTCAGTTGGTCTCGGTGGGGGTTTTACAGGATTTCTTTCATCTCTGTTTCCATATGTATAAATTGGGTGGCTGAGAGATTTCTCCCACTTCCAAATCTAGGATATCACTTGACATTTTCAATGTGTGAGGTATCCACAAATCTACAAAAGATTAAGCCATCCATGTCTGAAGACAGGTCTCAAGATGACTTCTTACGACTAAAACATTTTAAAGTAGGAATTCCCTCAGACTTTCTCCCTGTTCAGGTAGGTTGAAGCAGGTGCTTCCTGGCCTCAGTTCTCATTTTATTAGGGTGGGTGCTACTGCAGCAAAGTCAGTGACTCCGAGGACATCCTCCCCTTGGGTCACATGTATCACCAGAAAAGAAAAATCAAAGTCCAGTGCTGAGCTGCTGAGAGCAATTCTGTAGAGTGCTCCAGATTCCAGCTAGTTCTGATAAACAGGAATGTAAGTAAACCATTAACTCGCACAGTGACACCTGCCTCTCTGCCCTCGTTTCCTTCGTAGCACACCTGATGAGTGCTAAACTTGCTGCCTGTGGTCACGTATGCCATGTCAGCGAACTGTGCATCGCCAGGAACTGGCATTTCTTGTGCCTCATCTATTTTTTTTCCAAAAAACTATTTGTGTTTATTTAACTTCAGTGGACAAGTAGAAATTATACATATTCATGGCATCATGCTTTAAAATACGTATGCAGTGTAGAAGGATTGTCAAGCTAATTAACATATCTGTGACCTCACATTATCATACTGATCATTTTTTTATGACAAGGACCCAACACCTCAGCAATTTCGCATATGCCGTATGTGGTACTAACTATGGTCACGGTGGTGTACAATAGATCTCTGGAACCTCTTCCTTTTGTTTTGTATCTGTTGACCAACATTTCTGTATTCCCTCCATCCCCAGCCCCTGGTAACCACCCTTCTACTCTCTGCTTTTTCCAATTCCAAATACACAGTGAGAGCGTACGGATTTGTCTCTCTGTGCCTGGCTTATTTCACTTAGCATAATGTCCTTCAGGTTGATCAGTGTTGTCAAAAATGACAGAATTCCCTTTTCTTAAGTGAAAGTAATATTCCACTTGTGTGTACATGCCACATTTATCAGTGGACACTTCTGTGGTTTCCATGTTCTATCTACTGTGAATAATGCTGCAGTGGACACGAGGGTATAGATATCTTTCTGATCTGCTAAGTGCATTTCCTTTGGATAAACACCCAGTGGTGGGATTATCAGATCATGTGGCAGTCCCAATTTTAATTTTGGGGGGAAATGCGATGCTATCACCCATAACGGGGGTACCAGTTTACATTCCCACCTACACTGTTCAAGCGTTCCCTTTCTCCGCATCCTCACCAGCATTGGATATATATATTTTTTATAATAGCCATTCTGACAGGTGTGAAGTGAGAGAGCATCGTGGTAGAGTAGGCATTGTTCGGGGTGATGTACCCCACAGGGAGCATGGTGCTCCGTGCCCAGGGAAGGGTGGATTAATGAGTTGATCCAATAGCTGATTAATGGGAGATCAGAGGCATTGATCCTCCCAGAGAGCAAGGACAGACCTAGGAATAATCACAAGTACATAACTTTCCCTGGTAAAAGGGCCCAGCATGTGGCATTAGCTGAGGTCCCGATGGAGCAAGGTGCTGATGAGTGAGATTGACGGTGCGCCTTCCAGGTCTGGGGGAAGACATAAGTGCAGAGCCCCATGACTCTCAGAACACAAGGCTTGGGCATTCCCTGACCTCAGAGCAGCCCAGAGGACCCTGTACCACATCCTTCGTAATAAATACTATTATTCCCACGAAATATACAAGCATAAATATGTGCAAAATAGGGCTGTTCCCACAAAAGAGCTCATAACAAACTCAACCCTCAGGCTTGACACAGAGAGAAGGTGAAAGAAAAATCTGGTCTCAAAGAACTATCTGGTTTGCCTGGAAATGATTTCAAGAAGACTGTCAAGGACAATAAGCCCCCTAGTGTCTCCTGACTCTCCTGATTTCTCTGGAGCCCTTGACTACCCCTTGTCATTAGAGAGGGGAAAGGGGCATTTGGGTCTTGAAGTGTAACTCATGTGGGCTGCATCTCCTGGTAACTGTGAAAGGCTAAGGAAGAAGGAACTGATCCCACAGGAGAGGTGGCACCCTTCAATGGCTTCCTCTAATCATGACACCTGTGTCCCCCTATGGAGGTCAGGCTGTCCAGATGTTTGGAATAAGGTTCCAGGGTACGGCTTCATTTTGAGCAATGCACTGAGGGAACTCAGAGGACCCTACAGGTCCTGCGTATCCATTTCTGCCTTCAGTTGGAAGAAGAATGCCTTGGGTCATTTGGATCTTGATAACATTGACTCAAAACCCTCAAATAACTGAAGTCATTCTGAGTCACTAGCAGGACAGGCTCTGCCAGCAGGAAAGAGAGCCGCAGGTTGGGCCATAGGTGGGTACTGGGTAAAGGGCAGGACCAGTGAATAGATATGGTAGGCAATCACTGGGCCATTCACACTGTAGCCTTCTGGGCACCCTACATGGCATTTGTCACGATCCACAATGTCCTCGCTATAAGCAAGTTCAACTTTTTTTTTTTTTAAGAGAGAAGGACAGTGAGAGAGAGAGAGAGAGAGAGAGAGAATCAATTTTTACCTAGTTTTTCACATGGCCTTCGTTGCTCCGACACTTAGCTGTGTATGTGGGTGCTAGGATTTGAAACTGAGTACTCACACAGGCCGGCCAAGCACCATAACAGCCAAGCCATCCCTCCAGCCCCCAAATTCAACTTTTTAAAATTCCAACTTACATACACATTTTCGAGACTACCTCTGTTAGGTAAAGTTTCCTTCTCTAAGGAAAGGCAGGCAATCCCACGGCCAGTGACTTCTCCACATCATCTGGGGCACTCCTTCCAATTAACCTTCACCTTGTCTGCTCCCAAGAAACCACTTCCTCAATTGAGTTAAATCAGGCAACAGTTAAGTGATTGAGACATCTTTTCTCCTAGGGCAGCACAAAGCCCATTGTTCCTTTGATGATCTGTTGATAATGAAGAAAGGAAAACAAGCAGCCTGTGTGTGATGGGCACTTTCCCCAGGCCTGCTGGCTGTGGGAGGTGGTGTTTTGGGGTGGACAGGCTGACCGACCGTTTCAGGGTCAAGAGAGAAGCAATCCATCAACCAGGAAGGAGTGAAGGGAAAGATCGAGCAGACAGTTATGAAAAGACAGCAATCGCATTTCCACAGGGGTAAACAATGCTCCCTGTTGCACACTTGGTGAATGTGCAATGAAGGGTGAAGAGGAGAAGCCAGAAAGGAAGAAATGTCCTTCCCACTGCAGCCCCCGCTCTCTACTTGCTCCTGGAGACTCCCCTGCAGGCCAGCCCTTTGGGCTCTGCACCTTGATCACACACTTGGAGGATGGTGGAAGGGGAGGCAAGGACACAGCAGCCTAAGGTGAGGGAGACAGAAAGGAAACACACCTTCTGTTATTTGTGACAAATAAGAATTTTCCCAATTAGCAATTCTGAAATGAACCACCTTTTTTTGCTGATAGAGCCGACTCTCACAATTTAAAACATTACAATGACAGACTAAGGAGGCAGATCTGGACCAACTGCATTCAATTTTGCGTGCAGCCAGGAACTGAAAGTAGGAGGCAATTGTTTTGTTATGTCTGAATTTTTTAAAAGCATAATAGCGTCTATCAAAAACTGAATGTTACTCCTACATCTTGCACCCAGTCTCTCCCTTGCTCTGAAAGGTTTGGCAGGTGGGAGGGACCCTAGTTTGTAACTGATGGAGAATTTGGAGAAAGCACGAGACTGATTTGTTTCCTGCACATGACATGTCATCCTTGAGATATGGAGATCCCCATTTTTCAGCTTTTGGAAAAAGGGGTTAACCAAGTCCCAGGCTCAGGACCCGTGGGAGAAAGCAGCCTCCTGATTGGGCATGCCCATTCTGCAAGGGTCTATCCTTTGAAAGGACAGCTGCAGTGGGGCCACCTAAGAAGTGCTGGGGGAAATATCTCCATACAAGAACCAGACAGAAACGGGTTCAAGGGCAGGGCCACGTCTTGGTGTGCGCTGCGGTCTTCAACACACGAGCCTCTTTCACATGGCAGTGGCTCGAATACAATTCTGTGTGCTGTGGTCATGCTTCAGCTATGTGCCTGTTTATCATTTCCTTACCAACAACAGCTGGAGAAAACAGCTAAGTGTGACTGGGGAGGAGAGGGGGAGTCCAGACAATTGAAAAGACGATCGATCGACAACTGATGTGATGAAGGAAGCTCCAGATTCCATCCACATTCCGTCCTGTGTAACTGGTGTCGGGACCGCATTTTCTCTTCCAAACAGAAGTAGGAGTGGATGGGGGAAAAGAAGCGGATGAGGCCAAAGACTTCAGGTCCCAGGGTCTGCTGGCTTCCTCCCCACGCTGCCAACAGTATCTTTGTGTGTATGCAACTTTTTAATTTTTTAGGATGCACCTATTGCCCTTGGCTTGGATTGCTGTCCTCCAAGAATTATAAGAGCTCAGCATTCACCTGCTAACTGCTAAGAACAGATCCAGCTTTGCTACCAAGTCGTTCTGCAGCAACATGGTCAAAACCACCTGAGCAGGTGAACAGATCAGTGAAGGAAGCTGAACTCTCAGGACTGGGTCAACCCAGAGTAGTGTTCAACTGGCATTTATCAACAGGTGGCTTTTACTAGTACAATCACCCCACCTCACACCCCTATGTGCCTCTGCTTCCTTCCCCACTCAGCGAAGGTCTTGCTTCCTCCCAGGAGCCTGCACGAAATCCTCAAGGACTTCTCGTTCTTTGATTTCCTTCTTTGGATCCTTAAGTAACCTATTTTGGTTTTGCTGTCCAGCGAGACTGAATGTAAACAACCAAGCAACAGGTTCCTCTTTAGTAGAGTGACCCCACCTCACTGAGACATTGGAGCAGCTGCTCCCTAGGGTCCCAGCAGCTCCTGTATGCAGACGTGACACTCCTGGGATGTTGCTCTTAGTGCTGAAGTTAACTGCCCAAGAGTTTCCTTGCTTTTCCAGCTACATCATTGGTCGCTGATAAGCCAAGTTCGTTCAAGGTCTCAGCTGTTCTGAAAGCCTCCGCCTGTTTATTTTAGGTAGATAAATGTTGCTGTTATTCCTGAGAGAGGAGGAAATGCTGGAGGCTGGAGACTCTTTAAATCAGCACAGTGTGAAGATCTGTGGGAATCCTTGGCACATTAAGAAGCGGGAGGTGGAGACAGCACTTAGGCTCAGTTAGCAGATGCTGTAATTCTAGTTCCATTTAATAGCAGTTAATCACAACTCACTATTTGTAACCTAAGGGTAATGAACGCTGTAGCTTGCTCTGTTAATTGAAGGTGACAGAATGCTCACAAGAGCCCCTGGCTGACCCCTTCCATGAGAGTGCTTTCTCTTTGTTTATCAATAAGGGTGTGTTTGTTTACGTTTTATGGCTTCATTTATGTTTAATTCCAAGGCAGTTAAGAGATTGTGCTTAAGAAAATTCTTGGGGGAAAAGTCCAGTCACATGCAGCCTTATCTCAGGACTTCAGCTGTCACAAACCAACTAATAAGTGATCCATTTCACCACCATAAACCCAATTTATCTCTGGGAAGGAATAAAAATAGATTGGAACAAGTGGAACTACGATTCTCTCAAGCCTCTCCTCAGAATTCTCAGCAGATCTCCGAATAACCTAAGACACCAGAGAAGGTCAACAACTGCTTAAACCGTTCACAGCAGCAAGAATTCCCTATTACCTAACCCACAGAATCCCAAACAGAACTCTAATAAGCGTGGAAGTTCCAAAGAAGGTTTGCCATAGACATTAAAAGTCCATCCCAGATGGCAGCTCTGGACTTTCTTCCTCCCACCAAACTTTTCACAGACACTCAGGTTATAGAGAAGCCAACTTACACTGAGTTACAGTGGGAATTCACATGCTTGGGTTCTAAGGCTAGAAGAAAAACGCCGATTTTGCATGGGAAGGAATTTCAGGACTTTGGGCCTACTAAATTCATAAATTTTAGTTTTCCATTTTCACCTTTACCAAAAGTTTTTATAAACAAAGAAACTTTCTTTTCCCAATTTCCAGCAGATTTAAATATCCCTGAAATAAGGTTTAAAGCATAGGGTATAATTTAGAGCTCCTATTTTGTCCTGTTGAAAGAAATACAATTTTAGTCCTTTTTCCCAAAATATTGGCAAGTTCCCTATTAAGAACCAACCACTTGAACTCCATCTTATTTTATATATCAGCTCTTTTATTTCTCTTGTGTTTTCAATAAATGCCTTTTATAAGTACATTGACTCTATTGTTTGCCTTGATTCTCAGATATCACTTTACAATTGCTATCAGTTTATAAATCAGGGAATAATTTGATATAAATTAATGAAAAGTCCACTTTAATATTCTACCACATTTTGCCAAACAAAATAGTAACTATGTCTTCCATTTCTGTCCATGTTCCAGAAAATATGCCTTCTCATTTTTTCATTTGCCTCATGTTTTGATTAGAGTCAAAGAAACACAGCTGCTATCGAGGGAGATGAACCAGCGAAGCCACTGGCCTCCCATTTCCAGGCGTGATCAACACATTCTGAACATATTCCTAAGAAATACAAAAGAGAAATAAATTTAACACATTCTGAATGTATTCCTAGGAAATCCAAAAGAGAAATAAAGTTAATCCTTGTTCCCAGAGCTAATCAGACTCTCTGGAAGTGATTCCACCTAACCAAATCCATAAGAGACTAAGGGACAACTTATAGAAGTCAGAAGAGAAAGAATTGCTAGGGAAGTGAAGTGGAGCCCAGGATGGTGCTTCTAGAAGGTGGTTGTTATACTCTAGTAACTGGTGTTTTGCTTTGAAATCCCAGAAAATCCTTATCTATGTCCAACAGTAACAGCAACCAAAATGGTGATGCTTCGGATATCCTGCAGAATATCTGATTTAATCAAAATACAGTGCTGCTGGAATGTGCAACCTTGTGGGCATGCTTGACTCCCTGGAGAAATCATATAATTGGAAACCAGTTGATTGGTTTGTCCTGACTCTTGTCATAAGAGCCACTATGTGGGAATCCCATGGGATTCCTACCTGAAAACCTGTGTAAGAACCAGAGAAGAATGTTGCTTCCAGAATCAGAGTAGGAGATTCACATCAATGGAACATGAGAGGAACAGCTTTGCCAACCAAGCCCAAAGACTACACCATTCTCTTCAGCTACTTCTTCATTATGGATTTTTTTTAAAGCCAAAAGTTCCCCAAGTTCCAAGTCCAGGCTGTGCCCCACTAGATAGTGCTTCAACGTGCACTGTCCACGGGATCATTTCCTCTAACTCTCCTTTCTCTACAATGCTAATGGAATACCTTCCCAAGGCCTGTACTGGGAGCTGTGGATTCTCTGGAAGGTGATTTTTGCCCTGGAAAGGTACATTGACAGCTCAAGAATTTTTCATCAAAATTTTCTAAGACTTCTGCCAAATTTCTCTCGAAGTCCGAATTCAAGTCCATTTTCCCTAATTCCACACACAGTTCCAGTTCTATCACCCAGGAACCCTGCTCTGGAAATAGGGTTCCCTGAAGAGTAAGCAAGTCACTTGGAAGGACTGAATGCATGGTAAGTCAGTCAGTGGACAAACTGGCTTATGTCTCGAGTGTGCAGAAGCTCCTGGAAGGCCCTAGAATAATTTGCAAATTAGAAAAATTAGATTGCTACTTGAGAGTTAAATAAAATCAATGTGCAAAATGCTTCGAAAAATACTTATTTCTACATTCTCCAGAGACCCATGTTTACTGAAGAGCACTTCGAAACTGCCCCATGATGGCCTTTCTCCCAGCCTCCTGGCAAAGGTCGTAGAACTGGCAAGACCACCTAATCCAAGGGCAGGTGTGTTGGTCCCGATATGAACACCAGGGCTGATGGAGGGGGTCATTCTGCCCTCTGCCTCTGACTTCCAATACCCGCAGACTGAATCAGATCAGAGAGGCCTTCGTGCGAACATGCTTTGTAAGCACTATAGTGTCATTCAAGGAGAGAAAGCCTTGTTCTCTCCCACGGTACCAAAGTATCCTCTATTCCCATAATGTCATCTCTTGAGCTAAATGCATTTCCTAAACTACATACAATAAATCAAAGTATAATTCCTAAGGGTTTTATGAAAAGCTATTTAGGAACTATATCCCTATAGCCAAGGAAGTGGTGACTTCTGATATTTGCAAAGTCTTCTGACTTTGTCAAAGATTCAGACTAAGAATTTAGTCCATCCAGTACCTAATAAGCACTAGAGCCGTTTGTCCTTTACCTAATAAAATCAGATGGTATGTCACAATGTCACAAGCCATTTCCAGCCTTAGTTTTCTTGGAAAAGACCCACTGGCAGGAAGCACTGTCAGAAAGAAATGTTTGTGGCTGAAATAAAATAATTGACATCAAGGGATACTGATTTCAGAAAGAACAGTTGAAGGCATCAGCCAGAAGCCCTGAGATTTTCATGTGAAGTCTGTTTGTAATCATAAGCCAGACAGGTACTTCCGGCATGTACAGATTTTCTTTGGCATGGTGCTATACAATGTTAGGCTGACAGCAAAATCTCTACTCCAACTAAAGCAACGACCACTCCTTTCTCTTGGTTCCTTGCTCCTGCTCACAGTGACGCATGGCCTCAAAGTGAAAGGGTATTAGCGAAGGGCAGCGCTACCCCATACACACCGCACCCTCCAGCTACTAAATTCAAAAAATATTTCCAGTCTCCATAGGCTCATTGTAGGAGCACTTGCCCATCATGTGTGATGTCCTGGGTTCAATTCCAAGCACAGGAAAACAAACAAACAAACAAAAAAAAAAAACCACCAGACATTGCCAAAGCTCCCTGGAGATGAAAGGGGCACAAAATCGCCCCCTGTGGAGAAGAACCAGTTTGCAGCCTTACTTAATAAACACAATTCATCTCTACCAGTGATGCCTCTTCCCCAGCTCCTCACACCCAAGCCCAGCGTTGCCTCTTCATCCGTCAAAAGGTGAACATCTCTAAACAGACTTCCCACCAATAGCGCTGGTCCTAAGGGCAATAAAGGGCTCAATTGTTATCCAGGACAGACTTCTTAGAGAACCGTGTTCCTATCCACAAGTCCTAGGAAACTAAAATTGAAACGTTCAGTATAGATTTGTGGTAAGAATACAATAAACCCAGAAAGGGACTAGAGCGGTGGCTCGGCGGTTATGGCACTTGCCTGTCATACGCAAGTACTCGAGTTCAAACCCCAGCACCACGTACACAAGGAAGTCTCAGAGCAACGAAAGCCATGTGAAAAACTAAGTAAACATTGATTCTCTCTGTCTCTCTATCTCTCTCACTGTCTCCTCTTTCTTTAAAAAATAAATAAATAAATAAACCCAGAAAACAATATAGGAAATGTCAAGTAATGAAGTCAAGGGAAAAAAGAGTATTTAAAATTATTCAAAACCTGTCATGTATAAATAACCACTACTGATATTTGGTAAACATCTTCCCAGATATTTCTGTGTCCACGTACAAGTGTAAGGTCTGGTAGATAGCTAGTTCTACAGAAAAAAAAATATTGCATGAATCTACATGGACATTTCCATGAGATTCTACTCATGCAATTTCAAACTGAAAATACAGTATTTGATTTGATTTTCCAAGAATTAACAAATGAGAAAGAGCCGGGCCAGGTGGTGCACACCTGTAGTCCCAGCTACTCGGGAGGCAGAGGTGGGAGGATTGATTATCTCAGAAGTTTGAGGTAACCTGGGAAATAGTTTCACCCTGTCTTAAAAAGAGAGAAACAGAAAAAAACCTGAAAACTGGAGAAACTGTTGAATTTCATGTGTTTTTCCACTTCAAGGAATATCACTCCTTTAAAGGTCCCCTGAATTAAGGAAATGTAGATGCAAAACTTAAGGAGCTGAAGTTGTCATTTTTAACTGTCCTTTTCAATGTTAGGTGACACTTAATCAAGTTCTTAATGGGAAATCTTTTTACCTCTTTTTAATTTGATCAATTACATACTAATACCCATTTTTCTCATCCCAAGAAATTCATCATCAATGAAAAATACCATAAATAGAAAACGCATTTCATGCACCTAACCTACCAACCATCCTAGCTTAGCAGCGAACTGCACTTTAGACTGTTGAGTGCGTCCCCTTGTGACCTCAGGGCTGACGGAGCTGCGACTGCCATCGCTACCAGGTATCGCCAGAGAGAATCCAAGCACATAAAGTTGTCACTAGCGATCCTGGGGAAAGATCCAAATTCAAACTTCCAAGTGTGGCTTCTACTGCACATGTACCTGTTACACACCATCACAAAGCCAGAAAGTCAAAAGGCATTTATATGTGACCTTGAAATGCTCCTCTTTAGCCATATTTTCCGCAGTTGTTTGGTCTCTTCGATTTTAAATGAATCCACAGCCTCTCGGTTCCTGCATTTTTTATTTTGACTCATTTTTTATTTGCCCAGATTGGTTTTCCAGACACATATTTATTTGCAAAGAAGACCCACAGGTGCTCCATTTCTTGAGTTTGTGAGACCTTCGTAACCCCTGCCCCTGCTTTCTTACTCAGAAGACAGCCTGGCGAGAGATTGAATTCCTGGTGACCCTTTCTTTCTCTTCAGCTTTATAGACACCATCTTACCTGTTTCTGGCTGGTACCCACTGCGGTGACCTCAAAACCCACGCAGGATGCTGGGCATTGTGGCTCCTCTTGCCTCTCTGATTCCCCCTCTTAGGAGCACCATCTTACTGAGACTGCAGTCTGGGCTTGCTCATGTCATCTCAAGGTCACTTCAGGAGGTGACAGTGGTGTAGCTCTGGGGCAGGTCACCTCCTCATCTGGCCTAGTCCCCAGGCCACATGCAAAACCACCTCTTAAGATGGTGACAGGAGCAGATCCTATTCCTCACCCACTGTCCCTCTTCCAGAGGGGACTTTGATAGTTGCCCTTCCCTTCTTCCCCTCTCTTCCCACTGGGTCTAGAAGGTACAATACAATCACTTCCTCTTCTTTCCCCAAAGAGCCCACCATTTCTATCTCCTTCCATCTTCTGTCTGCCTGTTTCCCACTCAGGATCTGCAATTTAGTTCTGCCCTTTGGGGGCTTCTAGTGACTCTTGAGTACTAGAGAGTACTTTCTGTATATTATTAACATCTTCACTCGTTTCAAAAATGTTTATAGGAAATAATCCATGATTCCATATAGACATTCTGATATAGATGGGGAGATACTTTCCTGCTAGGCAGGGAAATCTCCAGTTTCTTCAAGAAGTGTCACCCAATTAGGTCTTACCTCCCTAAATGTTGGCTGTATTTTTAGTCTTCTTTACACATCTCAGCTCTTGAAAAGGCCAGTCTGTATGAGTAGCTATCACCTTTACATTGTTAAAGAATCATCTCAAAACCGAATCCCCTATACATGGGATGTGTTCAATAAGCATTTGTTGACAAAGGGTATGCACGGAGAATTCTATTAGTGTTTTCCAGTGCTCAGGGGAAAAGAACATGTAAGAGTATACTAAAAATAAATGAAAGATCAAGACATATATTTTAATAATACAGCCATGGATCACTTAACAATGGAGGTACAGTCCAAGAAATGGGTTGTTAGGTGATTTTGTATGAACATTATGGAGTGTGTGTATCCAAGCTAAGATGGCTATGACATCACCAGGTGATATAATTTATGGGATGTCTAATTATACATTAGGTCGCTCCTTGACCAAAACATTGTTTTGAGGCATGTGACTAATCCTTCATGTTAACTGAGGGGCCCTGTGAATGGGGCTGCTTTAAGCGGTTTGCATTAGTGGTCTTATTCAATTGTACAATGATGACCCCAGGAAAAAGGCACTTTTATTGCTCCTGTTTTAAAGATGAGGGTGCTGAGACACAGAGTAGTTAAGGAATTTGAACACAGCCACACAGCTAATGAGTGGTAAAGTCCAGACTTGAACCTATCACATAGGAGATACTCTGGGACAGCATCTGGACCCAGAGTCATCTCCATGGACCATGATGAGGGAAACTGAGTATGGTTCATCTTGACCACGGTTTGCAAGGATATGGGCTTATCAAAGCATTGAAGAAAATTTAGGTGAGGACTAAGAATGAGCTTCCTTTTTTGGAAGTGATAGGGTTCTATCTACCAAGAAAGGTTATGAACTGTGTGTGTGTGTGTGTGTGTGTGTGTGTGTGTAAATAGCCCAGACAAAAAAATGGAACCTATCCATGTGTGACCTTAACACTCTTCCAGTCCAACCAAACCATGACCTCATGATGTCAAAGGCCAGGAATGTGGATTGGGGAGGTGAAAATAACAGCTTGCTTTCACTTTCCAAGCACAGGCAAGCCAGCCCAAGATGGCCCTGTGCAGCTCCAAAGGGCCATCCATGTGCCAGACAGATTAAACACTCAGAGAATTTGATCCACACACTCCGGGGAGGGTTTTTTCCACTACTCTCTAATCCAATGAAGCCCGGCCTGGCAAAGGCAGTTGAACTGCAAGGGTGACTGAATCCACAGCCCTTGGAGGTTAGAATACAGTCTGTCTACTCGGAAAGGCATTTTGCCCTTGGTCTGTCTGGATTTCTAATATCTACTGCAGACTATTAATCATGCAGACCAGACTCTTGAACCTCTTTGAATCATTTTACATTTAATCAAAATCCTCCCCCTTCAAAAAAAAAAAAAGCTACAAAATCCTGCCTGGTTATCTGATTTAAATTATTTTTAACATTTAAACAATGGTTTACCTAGAATACATACCACACATGGAACATGCAATTTAAAAGCTTTGGAATGACCCAAACAAAACCAAAGCTGCAATTACTATCATATCATGAAATCAGAATTAAAAATTAGCCAAGGACTTATTTCTTCATTTCCTTTAGATTCCCTGTTAAAACACGGTCGCCCGATGTTTTCACCATCAGGAATACTAACGGGAAAAAATGGAATAATTCATCTTTTAGAAGACAGCTTCCACCAAATTTTATTGAGTGAGAATTTGGCCTGGAGTTTACACTCGAATGTATGATTTTGCATTTTAAATGTCATCTGGTCTTATTTGTGACCGTCACATAGAACAGATGTCACGATTTGTGAAAACACGCCCATCTGACGATCGTTTCTCCTCTTCGCTCATTCATGTGTCTATTTTGCATGTACAGTATTTCCTACGCTTTAACAGATTTTATTCTTCTAACGAATCTATACTGTGTTTAACTCGACTTTTCTGTTTTGGTTCTGGGACATGAGGATGGAAATGCTTTTCTCTAAAAGCCCTAGCCTGGGATGGTGACTGCCATCCAGATTCAGGAATAGCCCTAGCTCCCCATTCCAACCACACATAAATTCCTAAACTTGCTTCAAGCAGAGTGGGAAGGGAAGAAAGCCTGTTTTCCTTCTTCTACAACTCAGAGGGCAGGGAGGGAATCAAGACCCACAAGCTTTGGATTGCACGAACTGAAAGGGAGAGGGAGAGCAAATATTTAGCTGGGCCCAAAGAAGTTTGCCACGGATCTGTCACCAACATGCTTGCCAAACTTTTCAAGGTGTGGAAAAAGTAAGCCTTTAAAGCAGAGCCACTCAGTGCTGTCTTTTCGGGGGGTTCTTGTTAATTTCCTTCTTTGCTTCCCAGGCGATCAGACAGCTGGAATTCAGGCATCATCAGCTCACAGCAAATAGAACCTGGGCCAATGGGCCGCAGAACAAAGGGTCTCATTACGCCACAGACCCCTGCAAACCTTGTCTGGACACATGTTCAGCACTAATATTCCACAGAAGGAATATTCCAGAACACCGATGACTTTTGACTTGTCTTTTTCTTTCAAACATATGCTCTGAAATCAGATAGAGTGGAGGAAGTTGAGAAATGTTTCAGGTGGGGATTTGTGCTAGGAGCAGTTCTTCCAAATTGAATTCCAGATTTGACATCCTCAGGGTAAAGATAAAAATCCTACACATGGCAGTGATAATGATTGTGTGATGGTCTGCGATCGCCTCGGGGCCAGTGTGATAACAGTAGCAAAGAGAAACAGGGGCAATGAGATAAAAATGAGGGACAGCTACCACCATATTCCCTGGATATTCCATGACCCATGTGCCTATGATCTCCCTGGTGGTTCCCACAAAGGCTGTCGGACTTGCCAGGTCATGTGCCTCAGTTTTTAATTAGGAAAATCAAATTTATAAGCTATATATAGTTTGCAAAGGGACAACTTTATTGCCCCTCCAGGGTGATGATTATGTCAAGCTTATCTTTGTATTTCTAACACCTTACATGACTATTGCAGATTAAAAGGGTTCCATATGTATATGCATATGCTAATGAAAGTCAAGAAAAAATTGGGAGGATAATAATTATTTTAAGTTTATTGCTGTTACTGATTTTGATCATAACCAAAAAATGCAGACCTAGGTTTTAATTGCGGCTCTGCAGAGTGTCATTCAGAAAGTCATTAAATCTTAGGAGGCTTAGTAACTTAGTTTGGCCATCTCTAAAATAGAGGTAATAACCTCCCTTACTTAGCCTAGGTTATGGAATTGTTGTATGAGCTAAGACACTGCATGTGAAAATGCTGGGTAAACTGAAAAGATGCACACAAATGGAAATTTCTATCATGATGATCATTATTACAATCATCACCACTCTAGTGTTCTGGGAGCCCAGCCATCTCCCATACAGCCAAAACAGAAAACTGCTAGAAGCCACTACAAATGACACGCCACCTCTGAGCTTGCTTCTCCAAATGGTTTAGTTTTTATAATAATTAAAAAATAATCACCACACTTCATGTTGGTCCTCACAGTGAGCCAACCAAGGCAGGATTACAATTTGGGAACTACAGGGCTGCAACCCCAGGAAGAATCCTTTTGCAACACACACACACACACACACACACACCCCATTTCAGCACTGAGAGTGTTTGAAGACAAGGTGCAAAAACCCACCCCCAGGAAAAAGGGAGGAATAATTTGTGTTCTGTAACAAACCCTCTGTCTTTTTCCTCTTCAATTCTATCCCTTTCCCAGATGCCAAGAATCCTCAGGTTATTTAGGACCCACCATAGATAGCTCTTCCTAAACCTCTGCCCCTTCTGTTGGCCCTAATCCATGAACTCAGTCCCAGAACTGGGGAGCCCATGAGTGTCTCCTTCACCCTCACCTTTCTGATCCACACCTTGGTGAACACTATACTGTGTGGGTTTATTGGTTTCATCATCTCTCTCAGTCTTGACAACACTATTTTCAATAAATTCTACGTACGGTTGGGTAAATTGAGACTCAGAACGATTGGGCCATTTTCCCAAAGGATACAAAACCAAGTCCACTTGATCCCGAAGATCTATTTTTTAACCACCTCACTCTACTGCCTCCTCCAGTTCCGTCACAGCAAGTTTTTGTCATACCAGGGTAGAGACTCACAAGGAGGAAGAGAGGCTCCCAGGAGCTGCTCAGTGAATGTTCTCTGTTTAGTTACCACCAATCTACTCACATAGAGTTCTTAACCCATTTCCAAACGTGGTCAACAGCTCCACGCCTGGAGGAATATAAAGAACTGGTTATTTCTGTAATTTAAAATGACTGATGCTGATTTAGTTCCCTTTTCTAGGGCTATGTGCTTTTCAAAAACAGTTACATGCAATATGCCAAATGAATGTATCCCTAAAGGTACAATTTCTAACTGAGACAAGCATTGGGGAGGGAGCTTTGTTTCAGTGGTGTGTGTGTGCGTGTGTGCATGTGTGTGTGTGTGTGTGTGTGTGTGTGTGTGTTAAGGAGACAATCATGCTACAACTAACACTATACCATTTAGATGACCTTCTATTCTGATCCTCAAAGGCTTTGACGTTGTTGACAGTGTTTTCAATGTCTTCACCCCAGATGTAAAAATGGCTAGTTAATATTAATATCTGATCTGTCAATCTTTTTATCTATTTTTTTCTGGTACCAGGAATTGAACCCGGGTGCTTAACCACTGAGCCACATCCCCAGTCCTTTTTTATTTTTTTATTTTGAAACAGGGTCTGGCTAAGTTGGAGAGGCTGGCTTTGAGCTTGCCATCCTCCTGCCTCAGTCTCCTGAGCTGGTGGGATTACAGATGTGCACCAATCATGTCTGGCTGATTAGTCTATCTTAAAAAATAATATTGACCTCTGTTATTAGGAGACTCAGAAATTATGTTGATCATTCCTGAAGATTTGATTTATGTTTCTAGGGTGAGAGGGTGAGAAACTATGTGTCAGACCACATGTATCTGCTTATGATTTGTATTTATGAGGAATATTTTCTTTTTCTTTTGCTTTGAACTGAAAGCATACAAACTAAACTCCATTATGTAAGCACTCAGTTTTGCTAATAATGATGAATGCCTAGAGCTCCAAGATTAAATTATTATAAAAGCCAATAAAATTATGCATGGTGGTATTCCTTTGTGCTACTGGTATTTGCGAATAGGACTGAAACTCACCTTCGATATCCTCTCTATCATATCCTGCTCTTGCAGGATTCTGCGTTTTCAAGAATCCTATGTGATGCTTAATTTATAAGAATCTGAAATTATTTGCTTTTTTAAAAAACTTGGAGGCTGGAGAGGTGGCTCAGCAGTAGAGTACTTGCTGGGCATGCATGAGGACCCTGGTTCAATGCCATACCCAAAACGAAGTGGAGGAAAAACAAAACAAAAACCAGATGAAAAAATGAAAGTAACTCCCTCTTTAAGAAAATAAAAATAAAACAACTTGGGATTAACTATTTCCGCCACTCTTTCATGTGGGCCTTTGGAAGTGAAAGGTCTTTCTGCAGAGGAGAAGCGGAGCATGTTTCTGCGTAACCAGGTGCCTTTCAAGCTACCTTCACTTCCACAGATGGAGCAAAACGTAGGAAGGAGCCCTCCAGCCTCCAGAGGAGCAAGGCCTCTCACCTGCCCTGGGCCACCAGGTGGGGTAAGGATAGGTACCTTTTCACCTGATCAACATGAAGGCCAAGTCTCGCTCCCTCCTGACTTGAAGCTGGATCCTGCTCCTTAACAGGAGCTGCCCACAGCTTGCCCCCTCACTCCTGCCAACAGAGCCTGCCCTGGGCCCAATGCAGAGCACCCTTGCAGAGGAACAAGGTGTAAGCATTTCTAGTTTCACATTGCAGCTCTTCTAGTTCCTTCTGCCACGAGCCACCTGCAATGCCAGAGAGCTACGGAGTAATGAAGAACCTTTGCCCTAGCTGTGGACAGCACTGTCTTGCTGCGAGACAGGATCAGCTCTGGAAAGTTTATGGCGCTGTGTCCTCCTGCCCAAGGGACAGACGGCTGTAACCCCCTGGGGAGCTTGATGACTTCACTGGGCTTCACACCTGCTCAGAGCAAAGTGCCAGCTCAGTCACCAGTGTTGATTCACAGCTTCGAGCAGTTCAGAACTGGCAACCTTTGGTCCAGAAGAACTCAAGAGGTGAACTGGTAAAAACGCAGCAAACGAAAAAGAAAAATCTCCTTCTAATTGATGACTAGGTGACTCGAAACTCACATGTAAAGCAAAAAGCCCACAAAACCACTTCCCTTCAAATTCTTGATACCAAGCCTGTGAGAGCAGTCAGGGAGGCCCGCTGTGAGCCCAGTTCAGAGAAGAGCATTCACACCTCCACGGAAGAGCCAGCCAAGGTGCGGGGGCCCCTTTTTCACTGTGTTCTCAAGAACAATGTTGTTGCTCAAGCCCTGGTGGCCTGGCAAAGCCCTGAGCCTGCACAGCTTAGTGCCCTGAGTCCTCATAGCCGGGCCAGGACAGCGACCCTGTGTCTGCTCTGGGACGCTGCAGAAGATCTGAGTTTGTCTACCTTCAGTGTAGACTTTGGATTTAGAGGAGTTCATTTGAAAGGATCCCAGGCTACAGGGCTATGGGAAGATAAAATGCGAAGCCGCGGTACTCACTGTTGAGTTTTGCCTGAGAAGGACTCTTCGCTTGAATCGGAAGTCATCTTTGCAGATCTCTTAATACTTCCAGGTAGATCTCAGAAACACGAGGGCCCAAGACAAAGTTAGAACAAAAGGAGGGAGGAAGGAGCACTGTTTGGAGAGGCAGCGTAGACAGAAAGAAGCAAAATTCGGACAAATGGTTCATTTGGGTGTCTGTAGAGACAGAGCAGACTCATTCCTGAGGCCCAGGGCTAATTCCAGAGTTGCCTTCTGGCAGTTACAGTCCTGAGGATTATCCTGTTTTCTCTCCACCCTGGTTTTCCCATCAGATAAAGAGGAGGGTAGATTACACCAGAGGTTCCCAGCCAGGGGCAGCTGTGTCAAAGTCCAGAGACATCTTTGGTTGACAATAATTGAGGGAATTGAGCTGTCACTAGCTTCTAATGTGTAGAAGCCAGAGATGTCGCTAAACTTGCTAAAACACAGACCGCACCCCCACCCCACCCCACATACAACAAAAAAATTATCTGGTCGAGAACGTTAGTAGTGCCTAAGTTGAGAAATCCTGGGCCGAGCCATTTGAAGGGTCTATTAGAATCTAATAAGATCCAGGGCTTAGAAACCAAGAGTCCAACAGCTGTGCTCTGCGTTTTTCCAGAGCTAAAGTGACACATTTTGCTTATAAATTTTGCCATATTTCCTGGCATTCACCAGGTGAATACCAGCATACCCAGAGGTTGACTATGCTGCTCGGAAGGAGGTTGGGACCGCGGTCAAGTTGGAAGGTACTCAGTCAGCAAAGATGCCATCTGCATAAGGGCTTCTGTGAGTTCGCACAAAGGATAGAATGTCACCTAAACAGATCGATGTTTGTTGATGCTAAAAATCTCCTGGAAAGGCTCTACTGAATCCAGAGTTTGTAATAAGTAGCTAACGTAGTAAAACAGCGTCCAGCGCACTCTGGAAGAATTACCACCTACGCTTCTCAGTCACTGTTTGGTGACCAAAGCCAACAAGGGCAGAGGAGCCTCTGTGGTATTAGAGCTTCCAAGAGTCTGCCAAGCGGTGTGGAGCTGCTCTTCCCACCTGCTGCAGGCACAGCTGGCAGCAGAGGGGCCAATGGGGACAGCCAACAGGCAGGTTCCAGCTTGAGCAGTGGGGACCCTCGTAGGTACTTGGCACAGGAGAGAAGGCTCTCAAGACTCAAGTCAGCTTCTGAGCTTGTCTGCATTGCTCGCACCCCTTGAGGCTTGACCTAGCCCCTCAGGACCCTGTCGAGCTGTGACGCCACGTGCCCTACGTCACAAGCACACGCAGTGACTTACAAACTTCTCTCACTTTGCGGGACTGAGATCGGCTCTGAGGACATGCTGATCCGAGGTCAGTGTCGCTGCGCCCAGGTACCTCTGCAAATGTAGCACAAAATATTATAGCAAGGATGGAGAACACAGGTTCCCCTGGATTCCTGCCCAGATTCCTGCACTGGCCTCCTAAGAGGTCTCTCCAGTCTCCTACCACTCAGCCAGATTCTCTCACGCACAAAGCTAATGATCTTACTTTTCTGCTTAAATGCATGGAGTGGCTGGCTCCACGGGGTGCCCTGAAGATTAAGATGAATTTTCGGAAGACATCTCAAAAGGCCTTGGATGGCTCTGGTGGCAGCCTGCACACCACCCCACCTCCCTGTGCTTTCAGGCACAATGGTTTTCTTTCAGTTTGCTGGATGTCCCCTGTGCCCTGCCGCCACAGGGGACATCCCCGCCCCTTGTCACCCCTCATCACCACTTGTCACCTGATTCTCTTCCCCCTTCAGAGCTTGACTTGGGTGTCATTTCCCTCACGAAGGACTTGTCCCCCTTCCTCACTAGCTCATTCTTTGTATGTCCCTTTGTGGCAGAGGGATCTCTCCTTCAAAGGTCTTCGTAACTGTAATTTTACATTTGTGCATGGACGTTTAAGAAATATCCACTGAAGACATGAATGAATAAATGATCCCATCCTGGAGAGGAACTATGATTCTCTGACCACACGTTCCTGCTTCTGTCTCTTATGTGGTTCCATCCTCTTAGCATGGAGGTTGTTCACTTGTATCTCTGTTCATGAGAATCTTCCTTCCCTGTCAAGCTGTTCTCTTTCCCTTTCCTCCATGAAAGTTTCTTCTCGTGTGTGTGTGTGTGTGTGTGTGTGTGTGTGTGTGTGTGGTTGTTGTTGCTGTTGTTGTTGGAAATTAACCCAGAGGCATTCTATCTCTGGGCTACATCCCCAGCCCTTTTCATTTTTTATTCTGAGACAGTCTTGCTAAATTGCTTAGGGCCTCACTAATTTGCAGAGATTGGCCTTGAATGTTCAATCCTCCTGCCTCTGCCTCCAACTCACTGGGATTACAGACATGTGCCACCACACCCAGCCATCCATGATCTCTTTTCTCATCTCCCACTCCTCTTGGAATGTATTGGTTCTTCTCTGTGATCCTGTAGCATTTTATATGAATCTTTTCACGCTTGGCCTCAAATTAGCATCATCTGTAGACAAGTCAGTCCTCCCTTTTGGACTATAACCTAGTTGGGAAAAGAGACTCAACAAGCGCGGTGTCTTATGAAGTCGCACGTACTTACTAAATATTTGTGAAACTGAATACCACAAGTGGAAGATCAGGTGACTGGAACGTCTGCAGGTGGCAACTCTGGGATAACACCAAGGCCAGTGGCATGCCACCAACTTGGGGCTCTGAGAGAAGAGGTGGAATGTAGATGGGAGGAGGTGTTCTCTCAGGGGGAGAGGACCCAGGAATGTGGCAAGAGCTTTCTATTGAGCAGTAAGTTACCACCAACTTTAGGACCCAGTGGGATTTCTCCTCTTGTCACAGAGAACTGTCCTGGTGGTAGCTATTTCTCCACATTTAAGGTAGTCAGATCCAACAAATAAAAATATAAGATCCCCAGTTAAATTCAAATTTCAGATAACAGCAAATAATCCTTTGTATATAAATAGGTCCCAATTATATCAAAGGATATGCCTGAACTAAAACAGCATTCATGATTTATCTGAAATTGAAACGTAACAGGCCACCTGTGTATTGTCGGGCAACCTTAACCCCTTGCCTTAACGTATGCTGAAACATGTCATGTCACCTGGCAGTTCTAAATGTCGATCCTCATGAATACAAACACCAATAAAAGCTCACCAACCTGCGCAGTTCCTCCTCTGTGTCCACTTGTTTGCCTCTGTGCCCATAATACCACTGCCTGAATCATCGTTGTCCCAAAGGGCAGGTGCTGGATGGTTTTTATTATTGCTCTAAATCTTCGGAACGTTGTCACCTTGTCACGTGCTCTTAAAGCACGCGTGTGTTGTAGCATGTTCTGTCCGGGAGGAAGGAATGGACTTTGGTAATGGCTTTTACGACGTTCCCACAGAAGACTGCAATTCCAAAACAACACCATACTGAAAATCTTACATTCAGACAAGTCATGAAATAGAGAAACGGAAGGCACCCTTGAACAGTGTAAATCTGCTAGCAGGAACGTTTAGGTACGGGGAAAGAAATCCATATCTTTTCCAGCAGTTTGCCTGGAGACTTTTCAAGCAAGAGGAAATAAAAGAGAAGAACGAGATGTACCCCCGACCAGATCTTACAGTCCCCACTCCCTGCAGCCTGGTGGAGGCGGCCGGGCTCCTCCAAGTGGGAGGCCTTGTTTGATTCATTATCTTTTCCCCTCTGACAATCCTGAAAGGCAATACTCTTTTATTATTATTATTATTATTATTATTATTATTATTGTCAGCAGGGATGGAAACGGCGCTTGATGTGACAGTCTTCTGTCAGCTAGATGACTGCACACGTTCATTAACGTGTGGCGACGAGATAAGATCCCCTGAGCACTAAAATCCATGCATTTTCTTTCTAACATAACCTGATCCTTATCCAGAGGTTCTGGAGAGGACAAGACCTGTATCCTCATGACTCAACTCTTTGCAAGACTCTGAGATCATTAGGACAAACTCAAACCTTCTCTTGTCCTTCCCGCCTCCCTGAAAGTTGATGTTTTGTTCCTAGGCAACCATCAGTTACAGCATTAAAAACATCTAGCTTGAGCCCAGCTTCCCCAAAGGAAAGGAAATTTCCTTGGTGGAAATTTAAGAGGAAAAAAAAAAAATATATATATATATATACACATACACTCCTATCACCTCTCTCTTTCTAATTTTTATTTATTTGTATTTAGAATATGTATGATATATATTGTTTCTTAGAATGGCTATACCCTGGGATATAAAACCAATTTACTCACAAAATAAACCTTAATTTAAAAGACAGAGGTCTTTGGTTTTCTGAGAAAGGGGAACTGTAGGCTAGGAATTAGCTTTTTTCTATTTGTCATTAACAGACTTGCATATTAAGATAAAAATGTTATGCTTGTGCAGAAGGCTCGAGCAAATGACTAACTAGTGTGACATGAAACTAGCACGTGTTCTCCTCCCGCTCCTTTCTGACCTCCACAGCGATTCTCTGACCACCAGGCGGGTATTTCCAGGAGGCGTGGGAAAGGTCGACCATCGCGTCTAGGGCTTTTAATGCCAATTTGCAGTGAGTCACGTCTTGGTGTGCAGCCGCGAACGCGTGGTGGGGTGTGGGGGAAGATGCCTGAGTAGTGTCATTTGTTTTACTCTCCTTAAAGGAAGGGAAGAGCCCACTCAGGCCCCAGAGAATTAAATGGACAGGGATTTGGGGGAGGCGCTCGAAATCAGCAGAGGCGATAAATGAGTACCAGTGAAGTAGGGATGCAAGAGCTGGTTCCGACGTTTCCATAGGATGCTGCTGCTCCTTTGCTCGATTGACAAAGCCCTTTTTGGTCATGGTGTCTGTGTTCTCAGCTGCCAGTGGGCTGCAAAGTTCAAGGCATGCTCAGGCTGGCAGAAGACGAGAGTCCGGTCACCTCTGGGGAGGCCGCCCCTGGCATCTGGGACAGATCTGAAACCAAGAGTTGGCAGAGAGAGCAAGGGGGACACAGGATTGAGGACAAGAGCTGCAGAGCGCGCGGAGAGAACAAAACACAACCTGCATCTGACGGTTGTGGAGGAGCCGGCCTCAGGCACTGAGCTGCCTCCACCTCTGTAGAACATCAAGTGGGGATGAGGGGAGAAGTGCGCCCCTCTCCCTGCTGAACACACACACACACACACACACACACACACACGCTCATACGAGGTGCCAATCAGCCGTCAGCAGGCCTTGAGCCGCCCAAGGGCAACCAGGGGTCATAGGATCATCTCTGTTTAGAAACACCAGGGGAAAGGCCATCTCCCCAGGCCAGCTTTCCTGTTCTGTTTTGCCTCCTATCCCTGCAATCTACACCTTTGAAGTAGTTGATCACCTGTCCCTGAGGCAGAGAGCCTTCTGTAATGTCCCCAGCGTCAGTAGCCGATCAGTAGAGAGCAAGAGACAAAGGAAAGTGATTTGACCAAAACCACCTTTATTGGTCCCTAGAAGCATCTCTTTCCTGAAGCGTTAGCTGGGGCTGAACATAACTAGTTATATTTAAATTAACTTTTCCGTGTTGAGAGAATTAGGATCAAGAGAATGTAATAACAGCCAGTTTTTATACAACTTTACTTTTGGGGGGGTGGATTTGCTCTTTTCATTATAAATTATTTATTTAAAACAGAAATTAAATGCCCCTTATCCCACCTCCCATCCTTTCTTTAAGTCCCCTGATAGCCTGAAAACTCCAGAGACATTCACACGTGGGAAATCCAGGCACAGTACCTAGGAGATTAAGTTAGGACACGCTGGTCCAAAGGCCAGGATTAATGGTGGCAAGGAATTTACAGGTGTGTGGTTTTATTTACCACTATAATAAGAAGGGCCAGTTTTATGCTATTATCCAAAGGGTTCAGGCTGGGGCCTTGTTAAATTGATTGGCAAATGAGAACTTTGAAAGATCCCAGAACGCTGAGGCTTGCTGGAATGAAGGTTGGGACGTGGGCAGATGCATCTACCTCTGGAATCCCGGAGCAGTCTGAGAATTACTCTGGAATGTTCATGGAACAGTCTGAATGAAGCGTTCTGGAACATTCAATGGAACAGTCTGAACTGTTCTGGAGCAGTCATTGTTAAGCTCAAAAATGGTGGCTGGACCCAGCTAAGAGTCTGTTTTGGGGACTGGGGAGGAGCAATGACCAGAGAACAGAAGTGAGCTCTGGTCACAGGGCTGATGCGGCAGCCGTCTTGAGTGGGTGAATTTGGAGGGTGAAGGTGGGCATTTCGCAGCCTCTCTGCTCCTGGGCATCTTAAGGACACTTGGGATATTTTCCCTTAGCATTTATGATGCTGGGGAAAGAGGAGATGTTGGAAGCCACTGTGAGAAAGAAGCTAGAATAGAAGGGTGACATGCGGGACAGCGTCACATTAGAGTTAGGCTTCAGCTACTGTCTTTGTCATGGTGCCCTAATTCACGTCTGGTGCCAAAATCTCACTAAACTTGACAACAGAATGTGACCTGCAAGGACCAGGGCAAGCTGGGCGAGAGAGCGGACATGGTTCTGCCTTGCCCAGGCTCTACCACGGCTTCCTCCCTACTTCCAGGGAGCATTCCTGCCTCTGCCTCAGGCCACACCGTCCACATGCACCTCTGTTAAGGCAGTGTTAAGCATCTAGGGTCAGTTCAATTAACCTGAGTTTACTTGAGCAAGAAGGTGGTTCTAGAACAAGGCAGCACCCCAGAACAAAGATGGCTCTCAACCACGCCAGGAAACGACATACAGAGATTACAGATCGGTGCTACTTGGCACTTTCTGGATTCGAGCGTCATTTGGCAGTCTAGGACTTCTAATAAATGAGATGAAAACATTGATTGTATTAAGCCCATTTCCTGTGGAGTTTTCCTGTCACAGTCTGACTCAAACCTCTAGGACCCAGTAATTATTCCATTTTCTTCAACTGTTTGGATAAGGCCCACCCTGCTACGGAGAGCAACCTGTTTTACGCAAAAATTCATAGAACAAGAGGCAACTCTCATCCAAAAACACCTCCCAGAAATATCTAGATAATGCTTGACTGGATATAAGGGCCCCATGGCCCAGGCACATTGCACCGAAATTAACCATCACAGGATAGAAAGAGGCAGTCACTGGCTTGTGGATAGGTGTTGTGGAAGTGTCCCAAGCTGGTGGCTTGGCCTCAAGAGAGAGTAGAGGGAAAAGCAGAGCCCAGGGCACATCACTGGTTCCAGGTCAGGGGAGACTGAGACAACATTGCCCAAGTCTTCAGAGACCAGCACACTGCTGCAAGCCAGGGGCTGTGCAAGGTCGCCCCAGCACCCAGGTGGGGCCGCAGTCTCCCACTGAATAAGATACCAGAACCCAAGGAGATCGGGTGGAGCCCGCACTCAGGGAGGCCTAGTGCCAACCACAGCCCAGTCACCCTCCTGCTCCTGGACAAGACTGAACCTGGGCTGAACCTAGGGTCAAGGCAGGCCAAAGGCTCCTCCAGTTTCTACAGGGAAGAGCAGAGCATCCCACAGGCCAGGAAGCTGAGGGCCTTGCAGAATAGTCAAGCCTCTTTCCTGTCCTTGAGCATGGGATTTAAGCCAGATAAGCCTTGGTGAAATTCTTGCTGTGTGAGCCTGGGTAAGACAGTCAACCTCTCTGCGCATCAGGCTCCTTGTCTAGGCAGCAGGGTGACTAATCCTCCCTGAAGATAGTTGTTATGGAGATTAGATAATTCACTCTCTGCACGCCCTAGGTCATGACCTCTGCCTGAAAGACAAGGGAATCACCTTGCTGTCTCTGCTTGACCGTTTTTCTCCTCTCTTTCTAAAAGCCTCCTAAAGCATCGTCCAGACACACCCGCCCCACCCCAATTTTGCTTTTCGTCTCTGTATTTATTACCATGTTTTGGCCGGTGTCATTTCAAGCTCTTTCACAAGTGTGAAATGTATACATGTGCTTGTGTAACTGAAGCAATACTTAAGTACATACAAAATTTTTAATAACCAGTTTGTGTTACCTATTAAAATTGGATTAAAAATAAAAATATTATAAATTGCTACTGTTAGAAATTAGTGAGTTGCCAGGGGCTTAGCAGGCAGGGATGAGAAGTGACCCTGCTGGGCACAGAGTCTCTTTTGGGAGTGAGGAAAATGTTCTGGAATCAGATAGCAATGATCTCGATCCAACTCGGTGAAGGTACTAAATAAAATCTGCTCAGAAGTGCACTTGAACATAGTGAATTTTATGTGCGTGAGTCTCAGTAAAATGAAATTCCTATTGCCTGGGTCAGGTGGAGGATTTGTACTTCTAAAGTCAGCTGTTACTCAGATGAGCTGAGGCTTCAGGGAGCAAGGGATGGGCTAGGAGGTCCAGTAGGAAGGATCCAGAAGCAGGGTGAGAGTGTGACACTCATCATGGCTTTACGTTTTCCTTTCTTATTGGAAAGTTTCCAAGGAGAGGTGGGAGGGCTGGTTGTCTTGGTTGGCTTTCTGTTGTTCTCAGAATTCCTGGGACTGAGTGACTCTAAAGACAGGGGTTTGTTTGGGTCCTTGGTTCTGGGAGGTTGGCACTGGGCGGATTCAGCCCCTGGTGAGGGCCTTCTGGCATCCCAGCCTGGAAGAAAGCCTGGGCATGTGGGAAAGAGATCACCTCCAGAGCTCTCGCTGGAGAAAACGTGTTAGTTTTCTCCGAGGGACGGGCCCCTCGCTGTCCCCAGTGCCCCTCACAGGCCCCACCACCCCTCAGCCTGGGACACTGGGAGGCAAACCTCAGCGTGAGTGGAGCTGGGGACAGGCCGCACTGGAACCACAGCAGAGGAGTAGAGCCCGGATCTGGCCGGGCAGGGAAGAGCCACACAGGCTGGCAGCTAAGGCTCTGTGCCATGAGGGTGTCACCTGCCACTCATCTGATGCCTCTGAACACCTGCATCCTAGGCCACAGCTCCCCAGGTAAGCAGCCTGTCTGGAAGCAAAGGCCAGACCTCCGCAGCTTTTCATTTGGGAGAAGTGAGATTTCTTTAAGGAAACCACATCACCAGGCGGAGGGGGCATTTCCTAGGTAGCCGTCTTGTTTTGTGTGGGGGTGAAGTGAAAACCTCACTTCTCACAGGCCCAGCGAACCCCAGCCACACAGCAGCAGAACAAGCCACAGACGTGGGCTTGAAATGCCCGTTTGAAAATTCAAGGTGGGCTTCGGGGGCTGAGCTGTAGCGCAGCCGGGAGCCTTCACAGATGCTGCGAGTGCTCAGTTCTTCTGTAAAAGGTCATGGGGTAGTGGACAGCGGCCCTGCCAGGACCTCTGGTAGAGCTCTGGGCCCTGGGTGGGTCTGCCTCTACCTCTGGGGGGCTGGGATTCCACTGGGGTGAGCACTCAGGGCTGGGAGACAGGACAGCAGCCCCGCGCCCTCCTCCTGAAGTCCCCAGGGGCCTGTGCCCGCCCTCTGGGCTTCTGACACAAACGGTTCTTATATCGATGTCTTTATGTTCATTCCATTCCACTGGAACATTCGGTAAGGTGCCCCTTTGGGGTGGTGGAAACCTGGGTCTACGCCATCCTCTCAGTCTTCGGTATCAACATTATTCTTTGGTTAGCAGAGAAGCTGAGTATTTAAATATCTATTTAAATATCCTACCCCCTACCTTCCAAAAACACAAAAAAAATGTTTGCCCCTGAAAAGAAAAATGGTTTGGCATAGTGAAAGTTTTAAAACATCCATTTTCCAAATGGAATTCTTTGTTAAATTAGAAGTAAAAAGCTAGACCATGTGGAACGCTCCTAAGCGAATATTATTGTTTACAAGACTTCTTATTCCATCTTACGGCATTTTACAATAAAATATCAGCAAGCTCATAAAGAAGGATTTTTTTTGGGTCCATAATCTTTCTAACCATAACAAAAAGGCGGTAAATATATTGTACAAGACAGCGATGGAAAAATGTGCTAAAGTATTTCCATAAATCAAATGGAGCACTTTGGCATTGGCTCTAAGCATTAAATTTAGCAAATTAGAACCAGATGATTTTAAAATAGAAGCTTACATAACCTGACGGTGTGACTTTTTTTTTCCCCCGGCACAAGTTTATCTTGGTGAGTTGCTTTGGCTGCTGCTGTAATAGGTATTGAGGAAGCCAGGGCAGAGCCTGGGCGATATTCATCTTCGTTGCTCCCACGGTACCTAGGATTACGCTGGGCAATTAGTAAGTACTGAGGACCCAGGAAGGAAATCTCAGCAGTGATGAAACACCAGCTAACAGGCAGGGAAATCAACACCAACATCCCTGTGACCCACAGGCTGACAAACGCTGCCACCCCACGTAAGAGAAATGGTTGGTCTCGCTTTTCCTTTCACTACTAAAGTTGTGTAAATGGATGGATCTGAAAGGTGAGACCCTGCTTCTCACTGGAGTCCCCATGCTCCGGCTGCCATCACCCCAGAATCTTCCTAGTGCATAAGTGTCCATTCTGCTTTCCGGTGACCCCAAACAACACCCTTGGCTGCCCTTCCACCCTCGCCTCTCAACACAATTTCACAGCACAGCTTGAACCTGAAATCTTTAAGATCTTGTATGAGGATCTGCAGGGAGGACAAAGGAATAAGGCAACAAAAGAGGGTTGAGAGTTAACTGGACACTGTGGTTCTAAGTGAAAGGCACCTGACCTAAATAAGGCAAGGAATGGCTTTTGCCTTGGAGTAGGCTTCAGGCATGGCTAGATCTAGAGGCACAAGCCTCAGGACCAGAGTCTCTCCATCCCTCCATTCTAAATGTCTCTGCATTGCTACAGAAGCTCTCCATAAAGAGGAAAAGGTGTTTATTGCTGAACATGTTTATAGTCTATGATCCAAAGATGAAAAGGGTCTCTCTTTCCCAGGTTTCATATAAAAATCTCAAAAGATCTAAGATTGATTCTGAGTCACAAGCCAAGTTCTTAGATCCATCACTCTGACAAGGAGAAGAATTTGATAACCAACCAGGCCTGAGTGGTGGTCGGGTCTCAGTGGATGAATGGAATGGAAGCGACTGATACCATAGCATTGAGCACATGGCATTAGCATAGCTTCTCAGCTGATTGAATGTGGAAAGTATGCAGGAGCAAGATCAGACTGGGGCTTTAATTCTAGGTACCTGGGACAATGGTAGTGTCAAAAATAGCATAGCTCGTAAATAGACATTGTTCTTGGGATCCTCATATGTATATTAGAGTTCTCCAGAAAAACAGAACTAGCAGGGTGTGTTTGTGTATGCTTGTACATGTGTGTTAGTAAGCTTTCTATTACTATAAGAAAATACCTGAGATAAATAACTTAAATACTAGAGAGGTTTATCTCCAGTTTCAATCTATAGTCAGTTGGCCTCATTGCTTTTGGGACAGTGAGGCCACATATCATGGCAGGAGCACATGGTACAGGAAGCTACTCACCTCATGGTGGGTACACAAGAGAAAGAGGAGACCAGGGTCCCACAATCCCCTTTCAGGGACCTAACTTCCTCACACTAGGCCCCACCTCCTAAAAGTTGCATTATTTCCCAGTAGCACCTTGGGCTGGAGGCCAAGAATTTAAAACATGGGCCTCTGGGGTACAATTATCCAAACCTTATCAGTGTGTGTGTGTGTGTGTGTGTGTGTCCAGGACTTAGCTTGCAAATTCAAAGTCTGCATAGTAAGCACACGGGTTGTGGACTCAAGGAAGAACAGAGTTAGCATCTCAGGTCTGAAGTCAATCCTGATCAAAATTCCTTCATTCTCAGGAGACCTAAGTCTCTCTTCTTTTAAGGTCTTCAACTGGTTGGACGAGGCCCACTCACATAACAGAAGTTCATCTACTTTACTGAGTCTACTGCTATAAATGTTGACCTCATTTATGAAATACCTTCAGAGCAAGGTCTAGACTAGTGTTCAACAAAATATCCTAGCTCCACGGTCTAGCCAAGTTGACACATGAAGTTAACCATCATAACACACAAATAGAGATGACCCTGGAACCTTCAGGTGCCATAGGATATAAGAGTTTGAAACCTGGAACCCAAGTCACAAGACTTCAGCGTAGAAGTCCCTGGAGATGATGTTATAGAGAAAGGAAAAAAGACAGAAGGAACCAAGTACTGAGGACGGGAACCTCGGAAAGCCTGCCTGCAAGGAAGACTGAGAAACATTGGCAAGAGAAATTGGGATGCAGAGGAGCCCACTGCTGTGGAACTGAAGGAGGGGGTGGTGGGGACAGCAGGGGCCGAGCGGAGTTGGCAGGTGCCGAGGAGCCCCGGCTTTGGCAGTGGGGGCTTGGCTGTCACTGGCACAGGGCTTCTTAAAATTGAGGTGCAGACCCGCACCCCCCACGTGCTGGACAGACTCAGTGAAGCCAGCGCAGGGGGTCATCACCACCACCATCCTCACCCAAGCAGGTGTTGGAGAGTCCCCTTCATTTCACTCTTGGGGCAACTTCAACATGAGCACCAAGCTGTGGCTGCTGGCTCCCATGGCTGTTGGTGGACTGGGAACAGCGGCAGAGGCGTGGGTGATGGAGGGGAGGCCAGGACTTGGGACCGGTCCCTTCTGGCCATGGCCAGTGAGAGAGAGAGAGAGCCTGGCCAGTGCCAGGGAAGGAGAGATGGCGTAGGGAGTCCCTGAAGACCTGAGAGTGTATTCACGGCCTGTGTTCACGCATCCGTAATTACACAATGTGAATGTCTAAAGAATTTGCTAAGGCACTTGGCAGCCAGACCTAGCCTAGTGGCCCGAGGTGACATGCCTTCACTGTCCTACTTGGTGAGACTGGATATTTGACTGCCGATCAAGAATGAATCTGCTTATGGGAAGCAGTCCCAGGTCCCACGGGGACCGTTTTGCGATATGGGGCATATCCTCCAAACTCTCCCATAATCTGACATATTCCAAATCTCTCAGCTGGCTCCCAGGCCTTTGAACAGGAGGTAGGAATCTGTATTTAGGGCAAGAAAGACTTGAATTTACTTGTTCAGGGTGTGGAAGATTGGAGGTAAAGGAGAAAGGGATGATTAGCGAGAGAAGAATCAAAACACAGGGGTGGAGCCATGGCTCAGTGGTTACAGCACTTGCCTGGTATGTGCACGCACGTGGGTTCGAATCCCAGCACCACGTACACAACAAAGTGTTGGAGCAACAAAAGCCACATGACAAACTAAATAGAATGGATTCTCTCTTTCTCTCACTGTCCCTCTCTCTCTTAATGCACACACACACACACACACACACACACACACACACACGGCAGTCTGGGGAAGGAAGGTGCACCATTATTCCCAATGAACAGATCTGACCCATGGGGACCCTCATCCTTGGATTGGATCAACAGCATCGGGAATACCTGGATGGGGAAATTGCCTCTGCACTCTACACGTACGGACTTTTTTCTTGTTTTTATCCCCTAAGCAAAGCAGTGTATCAACCGCATGCATCCGTTCGCCCCGTACAGGAATCTAAGCCGTCTACAGAGGATGAAGTACACAGGAGGACGGGAGGATCTGCCTGGCTTCTGCACAGACTGTTTCATAGAAGGAACTTGAGCATCTGCGTGAGGCCCCAGAGCCCATCTCCCACAAATGCAGAGGGACAACTATAAAGAGTGATTTGGGGACCCCAAAACCGAAGGCCATGTCCTCTGCATTCCAGGGTCAGGAGGGATGTAGACTGCTCCTTGATGCCACCCTCCACCCCTTCTGAGACCAGAAGTTCGAGCTTAGCACATGAGTCACAAGAACTACAAGCAGAGAAGTCAGAAAACCCTTGCAACACGCGCTTGCCTACACCTTCAGGTCTGAAATCACAGGATGTCAGGACTTAAGCAAATTAAGGGAACTTGTACTTAACGTCTGTGAACCTCGGCGGTGGGCTGAGCAAAACGCATCCTGAGCATTCTCATTAGCAGGGGCCCTGCAGCCTTTCGTATAGAAATGCCCTGTGTTTCTCAGCACCAGTGGGCAGAAAGGAATGCAGCAACCACACTCCACCCGCAAGTCCAGGGTGGACGCTGGTGCCGCCACCACCGCCCGGGCTCCAGCCCACGCTGGAAAGCCATTCTTTCAGCAGAAAAACTAAAGCACTGCTGATAGCTGGAGTGCTTGGTTTGCTTTCCAAAATGAATCAAACTCTTGAAAAGCTTGAAGGGAGCCATGCAGGGTGTGCTGTGTCCCCACACACATTCCTCTCCTCCTGCCCCCTCCAGCAGGCCCCGCATTGCTTGGATTCCTTCTCCTCACTCATCAGTGCCAGCTGACTGTGGCCTGGGCCGGCCAGACAGGCCCGAGGCCCTGGCCAGGCCTGCAGGATTTTTGCAGCCCAGGAGGGGACAGGAGCCAGGCCTTTTTTGAGGACTGCATCAACTGGGCTGTCTTAGCACACAAGGGGGAAATTTGCATGTCCAACCCCTAAAGATATGGCTTCCCCGTGCCTCCAGGAAAGTGGTCATTTGGTGACCATGTCCCTGTCCTATCTCACCCCAGCCTCTGCCCCTGGTGTTATGCTGGATGCCGGATGTGGAAGATGGCTTTCAGCGGTCACTGTGCCCTGGAGAATGACAAAGCTAGGAGTAAATTAGAAAGAGACCCTCCAGCCTCACTCAGGAATTAGGACACACCAGCATTTCATCTACAGAGTGCCAATACATATGTCAGGGGAAGTCAGGAAGAATTTTCCTATGTAAGAATGGATAAAGAAAGAATTTGCCAAGTTCAGTCTGTATAAAGGGCTAGCAAGAAGCCTTTGTCCCTTGTCACCTAGTAGGTTTCATGCACCACTACTGCTGTGCTGGGCAGAGCCTCTGGAAAGAGAAGGCCATCTTCCACGCAGTCACGGGATTCCTGTGTATCTGATCTTGGCAGATCACCTTGACCTTTGTAAAAATGCACCTCCTAAAGCTTCCTCCAGCAGAAGCGGCTTCCAGGACTGCTTCATGTAACGCAGTGTTTGTTTGGATAAACTAAGGTATGCAATAACACAGCTCCTTCCAGCCAGAGAAAACAGGACGGAGGCTCAGCTAGGCAGTAGGCACAATTTCACTAATAAGACCCTTTTGTGCCTTTGCCTGGCTGGATACATAGAAACAGCCTCAATGCGAACCTTTGCTCATTTACGGAAGCAAATAAACCTAAATCTCCATTATGTGTTTCTGATTGTCCTAACTTCACCCCAAAGTGAGTCCCCCAAACCACTTTCAGAGAAAGAAATACTAACTGCTAAAAGGAGCCTCCCAGTTGCTTGTTACAGTTCACTGAAGTTGAGTGAATTTATTTAACACGTAATTTAAGCTGTCAGCAGTTTTAGTTATGGGGGGGGTAGTAATTAAGGGTTCCTAAGTTAAAATAACACTAAACCAAACTTCGTTGCCCGGTTTTTCTAAAGGCAGTTCAAGGTATTGTGCATAATCGTCCATTTGCAGAGAATCTACCTGGGTTCCCGGAAGCCTGGCAGTGACATGGTCCTTCCTGCCTCCTTCCCTGGTGTAGCAGGGCTGAGAGGGGCTCAAGACACTCCCCCCTCAGCGAGTCCAACATGAAACACAGGGCAGCCGAATGGTGGCAGGTGGCGGGGTGGACCTTCTCAAGGTTTGTGTAGGGGCAGTGGGACCTCATAACATCCTCACGGTATGGCCCCACCGTGTCCTGCAGTAATCCAGAGGCTCTGGAGGAGCCCTTTCCATTCTCTGTTGTTTAGAAGCCCACCAGGCCCCTGGTGGCTTGTCACTATGTGGCAGAAAATAAATGAGGAAGAACCAAATCAGGGGTGACGCAGGGACCAAGAGCCAACAAGCCTTTTAGTAAACCCCCCCTCCGTCTGTGGAACTTCTTTTTTTGAGGATTGCATTACCAACTCTTTAGCGAAATGTGTTCTCTTCCTAGGACACAGTTGCTAAGTGGGTGTGAGGCCGGGTGGCCCTTGCGAGGTCTCTTGTGTCAAAACATCAGGGGAGGAAAAGTGAACCAAAGCTCCAGCCCACTGTAAAGGAAGAACAGAAAATAAGAGCCCTGGAGACTGCCGTGAGCTTTTCTGCAATAATATACTTTTATTTATCCCAAGAACTTGACCGGCTCGACAGATAGAAGAGCGCTGTTGCCTTCGAGTGAGGGAAGCCCTTGCCCTTGCCCACTCGGAGGTGGCTGATTTGTTAGTTTATTTTTCTCCCTGTTGACTTCTGTGAAGTCTGTACACAGGGAGAGCCTTAGGGTGCTGAGGGAAAATGAGATTCTTTCCCCACACAGGTGCAGAAGGGGATGCCTAGACAAGGGACAGGGTCCTCTCTGTGTTGCTTACAGTCTCATTGTAGAGGAGACTCATGAATGAAACCACGGAAGGCAATAACCAGGCATGATATGGTGAGCCGAAGGCACCCAAGAAATTTCGTGCCAGGCACCGTGGTCATACAGGCTCCAGATCACAGGAGGCCCTTTACAAATGGGTGGAGTCCAGGCCCCAGCATAGCTCCCTGATTCCCACACATGGGGGAGACCCACCATGCTGGGAAGACCCAGCAGTGGTGATTGCCTCTCAAGGGCAGTTGGATTTGGGAGGCACTGGCCATGGCCATGGGCAATGGCAGAGCATAGAGGACGATGTGGCAACAGGTGAGGCCTGGGAGCAATGGAGAGATTTTCTAGCGAAGGTTTGTGAACGTCTGGGAGCAACAATGGAGAGATTTTCTAGCAAAGGTTTGTGAATGAGATGGGGCGTAGGTGAGCAGGAAGATGAACGGAAGCAAGCTGGGAAGAGTGAGCAGCTGTCTGTGTTTGCATTCGATTCAAGAGCAATTCCCACATCTGCACTAGGCCCAATCCCACTAGTGGGATACTCGACCTTCAGGTACTGAGACAGGGGCTCTGAGAAGGAAGTGCATCCAGAGGAAAGTGCGTACCGTGGTCAGGGCCGCACACTCCAGAATGAGGAAGGTCAGGTCGGTCTTCGGTACCTAACCTGCCACTCACCTGCCCCGGAACTGCGCATGCTGTAAAACCTCTACAACCTTCCTTGTAGGATGGGTACCTGAGAGCAATATTAAACGAAGTCGTGTTTGTAAATATCTAGCTCAGGGCCTGGCACCTGGGAGGGCTTCCATCAAGGCCAATTAAGCCAGGGGTCATGGAGTGGAAGGAGAACAATCTCACTGACTGCTCTTTGTTGGAGAGATCTCTGAGGCTTGTGAAGGAATGGGAAAGCTGCCACCTCCAACTATTTTTGACGTAATTCTGGTATATGTAGGTTGCTTTAAAAAGAAAAAGCTAGTATGAAACTAGACATGGTAGCGCGTCGTCCTAGAGCGCCTAGCTTTGTTAGTCCTGGGCTTGGTTCCTCAGTCGTTCCTTCAGCTTCTAGGCAGTTCCTCTGAGGATGTGGAAGGGTCTCTACTTCAGTCTGAACTCAGGTCCAGAGGTCCCTTGCGCTATTCTGGAACAAAGGTTGGCACACTTTTTCCATAGAGGGTCCAATGATAATATTTTTTGGCTTTGTGGGCATCACCTTCTCTGAGGCAACCACTCAACGTTGTCATTGCAGCACAGAAGACAATGTGTAAGTGAATGGGGTGGCTTACTTCCAATAAACCTTATTCATAGAGTAGTGTCACACACCAGTAATCCAGTGACTCTGGAGGCTGAGGCGGGAGGACTGCAAGTTCAAGATCAGCTTCCACCTTCGGCAGACCCCGTCTCAACATAAAATTAAAAATTGAGCAGGGGATGTGGCTCAATGGTAGAGTGCCCCTGGATTCAATCTATAGTACCAAAACAACCAATAAGCAAACAAAGTAAAACTTTATAGATACAGGCATTTGAATTCCAAATACTCTTCATGTCTCAGGAAATGTTTTTCTTCTGTTACTTTTTTTTCTTTAAATGGGTGAAGACCCATTTAAAAACATAAAATCTGGGCTGGATCTGTAGCTCAGCAGTTGAAGCGCTCACCTGACATGTGCGAGGACCCAGGTTCAAACCCCAGCACCACATACACAACTAAGTGTAGGAGAAACAAAGGCCAGATGAAAAAATAAACAAAGTTGATTCTCTCTTTCCTCTCTCTCTCTCACTCTCCCTCTTAAAAAAAATGTAAAATCTATTCTTAGATATATAATGGACAACAGGCCCTGATTCTGAAAAGATGCCTCCTAGGTCCACTCTTTTTTTTTTTTTTTTTAAGAGAGAGGGACAGTGAGAGAGAGAGAGAGAGAGAGAGAATCAATTTTATTAGTTTTTCTTGTGGCTCTCGTTGCTCATACATTTTGTTGTGTATGTGGTGCTGGGGTTATGAACTCGAGTACTCGCACATGCCAGGCAGGCGCCGTAACCTCTGAGCCACCACTCCAACCTCTAGGTTCACTCTTAATAAATGTTACGTGCATAGTTTCCCTCAAACATGTGTCTTTTCTTTATTCCCTTCCTGGCACTAAACAGAACCTCCAGGTAAATGATGTTCTTTGGGCTGGGCTACAGCTCAGAGAGGAAGTGCTTTGCTAGGCCCTGGGTCCAGTCCCCAGTATCACCCACAAACAAATGGGTGCTTCGAAGTTCTATTTATCTTCTCATTTATTTGGCAAACATGTAAGCATCTGTAAGGTGCAGCAGAACACAGCCACCACCAAGACACCACCCTGCCTCTCTGCAGCATCATACACCGAAACTGGACAGACAGACATCAACAAATCATGATCCAACGTGGAGAAGCCCTTATAATAGAGCCATGTCCTGAGTATAAAGGGGGCATAGTAAAGGGAGGGAGGTGGTAAAATAGTTCTGGAAGGGCGAGGTGGGCAGGATGGGGGTTGTTCACAAGGATACACAAAGGAGTTAGTGTTGGGCTTGCTTGAGAGCAGAAGGCTGGAGCTAGGGCACTCTTGGCAGAGGGACCCATCTGTGCAAATTCAGGACCTCACAAACCTGCTCTGGAATCGGTGAGTTCCCCAAGCCCACCCCCATGTGCCTACAGGATGGGACAGGAGGAGGCAGGAGGGAAATCAAGGCTAGAAAGGGAGGGTGAACTCAGAGGGTGGCCCTTTAAAGTGTAACTAAAGGCTTTTAAACATGTGTTGTTTGTGACAATGTGATCAGCACATGCTCCAGGAATTAAGCAGGTAGTGATGTGGAACACAGATTGGGACAGGGAGAGATTTTTTGTAGGGAAACTAAGAAGATACCATTAGAATAGCCCAGAAAGAGATTCAAGAAGTTGAGCTAAGGTGTGGATTGTCCTCATGACTCAAGCTGGTGGTGAGGGTCCCACCGGCAGCTTCCTCCTCTACAAGGGACTTCCTGCCCTTTCTCACATGCTCTGGGTCTGTGACTTTGCCTTTCACTCTTGGAGAACAGCCACAGGGGCTTCGTCCATGTTTTGGACTGAAGTACCTCCTCCTCTTCTAGTTTTCTCTAGATTTTGTTCCCTATTCCTGCCGGCGCACAATGGCAGCCAGCAACACATTTGGACAGCAGTGGATTCCACTTCCCTCGTTCCTGCTGACACGAGTGGGCCTGGGAAGACAGAGCTCCTGGCAGACAGTCGGGTGGGGGAGTGACAAGTAGATACACCCACTAAGGAGAGTTGGAAGAGCATGGGTTAGGGCCTAAGCCCATGTGCCTGACGCATTTTAGGAAGCTACCGATGGAAGAAGGACTAGGGCTGCTGTATACATCAATTATATCTTCCAGTTTAAACTTCACTGTGGCACAAAAGATCTCAGGTTAGAGATGCTCCAGGGGGCTGTTTCTGTGTTTATTGAGAGACCTTGTGTTTCCCCAAAGGCTTTTAAGCAGACACACTGTCGCTAATCAAGTAACAACTTGGTGAATTGCTTAAGCCACCGTAAGACCAGAGCTCAACATTTCAGCTAATAGCCTGCTGTCCCTGTGTTTAAATGAAGGACGAAAATGGGGAAATAGATCACTCCCTACTCAAAACACTCCAGTGGCTTCCCATCCCACGAAGGAAAAAAATCCAAGCTACTTTCCACCTATTTCACGCTTGTCTGCTCCATCTATACACGTACGCCATGCACTAGCCAGGCTAGACCGCTTGCTGTCCTTTAACACACCACGCTCATGCCTCCTCTGCGCGGTTGAGGGTCACTTTTATCTGGAATGTTCTCTTCCCAGATCTGTGAGTGTCTAGATCCTCATTTTATAAACATTACTAAATATCACCTCCTTAGAGGGGCTTCCCTGACCATTCTATCCATAATAACACACACATACAGACACACACACACACACACACACACACACACACACGTCTGTTTTCCTCTAGCAATTCTTCCTCCTTCATTTTTCTTCGTAGCATTTGTCTCTGCAAAGCATACTATGCATTTACTTGGTTATGTTCCTCTACTTTCATCAGACTCTAACTTTGCCAGTCTGGGATACTGTCATCCCCTTCCCACCTAGAAAGGTGCTCGGTGCTCGGATGGTATTTGTTAAAATTATAACAGTGCCTATGAAAGCATGGCACACAGAGGAGCGGAGTCCTCCACCTATTCGTGAATGCCTAGGACACTTACGATACCAAAACCCTGATATTAGTAATCATATAATTAACATAATGATTGAATATTGGTCATTTACAGAATACACCATAACGATGCCACAAGACATGGCAACAAAAACACACAATAAATCTAATATTAACATTAAACTAATAACAATAATAAGCAACAAGGGCTATTCAACTCTATCCACATTGTTTCCCTTTAATCTCATTATAACCCTAGAGAGACAGATCATTATTTTCTCTATTTTACACTTAAGGACACTAAAATGTTGAGATTCCAAAAAGCGCTTACCTGATTCCAATAACCTTGCATTTTCTTTTTGCAACTAACTCTACAGCAACCTACACAATCTTGAAATATATTTTAGGTGGATTTTAAATGTCTTACTGCACAGGAGGATTAAAAAAGGAACATGGGAAGATCACATGGTAGGAATAAAGCTTTCCAGCTAAAGAACGGAATTATAAAAAGCCCCAGCACGGGTTTGAGGGACACTGTTTTGAAACATTAAAATGGGGAGAGGTGATTGGTGCTCACTAATTCAGTGGAACTCGTCAAACAAAACAGAAGGAGGATTCAGCTAGGCCACTTCGGAGGCCACAGGAATGTTATCTAGATCTCCTGGAGGCCCAAGACTGCCTTACAGATGGAAAGGCTTTGACTGGTAGTCCTCCCTTATCCAAGCAGACACTAAAAATGACTTCCTGCCAATTAGCAAAGATCCTTACAACCCTACTGCATGCAAATTTGGGCCCAGAAAGACCTTGCAAAATCACTCAGGCACATTTTTGCTTTAAAGCCAGGTGAGGAAAAAGTAAGGCCTAGAGGACGCCAGAACAGGTGTGTCAACCTCTGGTGACTGCCAGGGTGCCACGTCCATGGAGTTGATGTCTGGAAACCACTTTCTCCTCTTCTATTTGCTTAGATCATAAAAGTGGAGTTTTAATCCATCGGGAATTTGGAGGGAAAAAAATCCAACTGATTCTGATCCAACTCAGTCAGGAAAAAAAATAAAGGTTGATTTTTCCATCCAGTGCTGTAGTCTGGCTGGAGTGTATCCCATTCAGGGACAGAGAGTATCTGGATCCACAGTCTCAATCCCCATACCCATGGAGAAAGGTCTTTCACCTCACTGAAGTAACCATTTCTGTCCTCTCCTGGGTGAATCGCTCTCCATAGAAATCACGGCTGTGCTTTACTGGGGAAAGACAGTCTTTTTAGTCAGTGCGGTGTGTTTATTGTTCCCCCGGATAATAAGTGTTGGTGGGTTAATGGGTCATTTGAGGAGAGAGGTCAGAAGAAAGAATCCCCAATGTTCAAAGCTGGAACTAGCAATGCCAGCCATCAAAGAACACAGAGCTCAGCGGACAGTGATGATGTATAGGGCGTGCACTGGCAGGCCCCATCCCAGGGGTCACATCTAACCTTTATCCTCAGCGAAGACAGCGAAGGTCCTTAATGTGTCTGACACTCAATTCTCTGGGGCCTGATGAGAAGCTGTCCAGGGAACCCCTGTTGCCCTGCGAGGGAGTTCCTACTCACTGAGGGAGAATTGTATTCCAGCTCTTTGCAGACTGACGTTTGCAAAGTACTTTGAACATTGAAAAGAACAAAAAAAGCAAACAGCCACCGAAAAGGGAGCGGGGTGGGGGGGGGTGGACAGGGAAAGAGAAAGAGACAGCGATATCAGCAGGGGTGGTTTAGTAAAAAGGGGCCTGGAAACAGAAAACCTTTTGTTCCCGGAGTTCGTTTCATGTAGAGATCGCGAGGTGAATGGCTTTGAAATGAAATGGGTTTATGAACTAGTTGCTAGGTCACAGGAAGCGCGACTGTCAGCCGCTTTGTGAATTCGGATTCTTTAGCATTTAGGTTCATCTTAAAAGGAACGGATCCGTTTCTCTTGGTTTCTCTATTTTTCCCTTTTTACAATTTTTACTTTGTGGAGAAGGGGGGCAGAGGTTGGGGACGGCTCCCCACTTTCTGTTCTATTTTCCACCTTTTTGAGAGTGTAAAAAGAAAGGATCACTTTACAAGTTCTTTGTCGAGAGTTTTTCAGAAGTTAAAGGGTGGGCGGAGCGTGGGCGGGGACTCCCCTGCCCGCCAATGGCAGGGATGTATGCAAATGAGTCTGTGATCCGCCTGCCTCTATCAAAACAGTGCGCTCGGAGGCTGCAGAAGGCGCGCGGCTACAGCTCCCGGCGGAGACCCGCTCGCTTCCACCCGGCGCGGCGCTCAATGGAGGGGCGGACACCCCAGTGCTCCATGCGTCTTAACTAGTGTAGGAAAGGGGCTCCTTTCTCCGCTGCCGAGATGAAGTATAAGGTAAGAGCTCCTTTCACATAGCGTTTGCCTGCGTGTGTGTGCGCGTCCTTCCCGATGCGCCAGTTTTCCGGCCGGACCCCATCTCCACCTGGGAGCGTGCTGAGCTAGGTCTCGGTCACTCAGGCTGGCAGGCAAGCAGACTCGGTCTTTGAGACCCACCGCGGGAGTGCACAGTACACCCAGTCCAGCCGCTCCGAAAGTTGCCGGGGAAATGACGTGGTGAGAAGTTAGGAGGAGACGCTTGCCAGCAGCCTCTGCAGGGCTGGATCGCAGCGCATTAACTCAAGTCTTGGCAGCTCCCCCAGGCCTGGCCTCCGCTGCCCTGCCGAGCGGTAGCAAGAGGAATCTGAACTGCTGAGGCTCGCAGACTGGCTCTAAGAGCAGGGCTTTTCAGCCTTTGCCTTTAGCATCTAATCTGAGAAGCACTTTGCCATATGCCCTTTTGGGGGGAGAAATCAAAAGTCCAGATACTATTGTATGACTGATGATGAAGAATTCCTACATCCTTAGATCGTGTTGGATGTTAAGAGTAAAAAAAGTGTTCTCAACGCTTTGGGGGCTGAGAGTATGGATTCTTTGGCCAGCTTCTTGTGTCTGAAGCTTACCGAGAGTCATGGTAATAATACTTTAGCCGTCAGTGCATTTGCACCATGGTTTCTGTGTTCATTCTTGTCAAAAAGATTAGGATTTGTTCAGCATATCCCTTCTAATGAGACAAGCAACTTCCAGGGGACCTGGATACCTGATAAAATAGCAGATTGCAATGAACGGAGAATGAATTCTTCTTTTTTAATGATAAGTAGACAGGGTCCTAGCACTTTTAACCAAAAGTGCTATTGCTAATTTTATTAAGGTGGCTATGTGTTTGGATTGGCAATTTGTATTAATTGACCTTCAGGATTATGCTAGCTCTGGGTTATTTTACTTTCTTTCAGAATTTCTAGCTTCTGGCCCATCCTTTTTTGATGGAAGTTTGTAAATACTTGCTCTGGCTAATAGCCACTGGCTAACTTTGGTGATAAATCTTTTGTTCAGTAGCTGTAAATCTTGTTCAAAAGCTCCAGATCTAAATGCCCAAGAGTCTTTATTGTGAAGCCTGAGTTATAGTTCCCGAAGCGGTTACAACTGTCTGAAAACAGGTGTCAGTTGTCCTGGTTCTATTCCCTTTCCATTTTCTGCATCAGTAGGGAAGATCAGAGAATGATTCCGAAGACTACTAATAGTTGACTTCAGGATGCAGTCAGAAGCAAATCCTTCCACCTGGCAGGAAAGTTCTCTTTCTTGAAGTGGTTCACCCCACACAGTGTCCTCACCTAGAGCAGTGATAGAACTCGATGTTATTCAGCCTGGAGTGATTATTTGACTCTTCCTCTCCCTGTTGCTGAATAAAAATGGGATTGCAGAGAAAAGATAAAGTATGTTCATATATTTATTATTGGAAAATTAAATGGCTGAAATTAATTTTAAGTGCTGTAATCTAGAAGATGACAAAAGTGACAAAGTCTAAAGTCACTTTTACTCAGTGACCTCATCATGGTTGCCTGTACTCTTTGCGAAAAGAAAACATCCTGGTGACTGACGATGTGAATGGCCACTGGCTTTCACGGAGAACTCTGGTCTCTGCTGGTTCTTATCGGAGCATTATTCATAGCAGAACTAGAGAGACTGCCATATTTAACTCTCCTCATAACTCCACGAGTTGTCGTTTTTTTAACCCACTTTAATTAGTGGAAATCATGGCACAGAGAGGCTAAGTAATTTATCCAGTGTCACACTGCTGGTGGGCCCTGAATTTGAACTGTGGCCATATGGCTCCAGAACTTATGATTTAACCACTATTAAGAGGAAGAGGAAGAGAAAGTACCATCTTTGGTCTCCCTTCTGACTAGTGTTGTCTTCTCCCAGAAAGTTCACGACTTTCACCCCTGGTATTTCTGCAGGATAGATTCAGACAGTAACTCTACATAACAAAGCAAAATGCAAGGTTGGCAGTTAATTAATCTGAGTGACTTAAGTGGTAAGCCCAGATAATTATTAGATTGTAAAACCTGGGAGTCAGGAATTCTCTCTTAAACACTATGTTGCTCCATAAACTATAAATTTAGCACAGACTCAACAACGTTCATTGAGAGATTTATAAATCAGGCCCTAAAAGGTCTTTTGCTGTTGTTAACCAGATGATCTGGTTTGGCCACTTCAGGAATCACAACTAGAGAACAACCAACATCCACTTGTTTTGTTCCTATGCAGGCCGGCCTCAAAGTCCCGCCCACTCCCTGCAGACCAGCCCAAGCCCCGCCCACTCTGTGCAGGCCCACTCCGAGGCCCCGCCCACTCGTGCCAGGCCTGGGAGGTGCTCAGCGGGCCACGCTGCCTGTCTGACGTCCAAAACCCCGGCAGCTTTCGTGGCTTTGCCAAATATCTTAATCCTTACGTGCCTACAGTAAATTCTAAAGCATATGTCTAGTCTGTCATGCAGCCGATTTATTCTTAAATGGTTTTTTACTAAAGAAAAAGTGCAGATGGAATTTACAATACAATTAAGACAGCTACCATCTGAAATAAAGGTGCTGGTGTTCTGGTTGAATGGGGGCCAAGCAGGTCAAGGAAAGGAGAAAATGTGTACAATAAAAAGCTTTATATTTATTTTCTCAAGCTAGCTAGAGGAAAAAATGACAGATCTTCAATTTGGCCATCCACGTCATTTATATCACTTAGAATCTCGGTTCTTTCTTCTCTTTGATATCTTGGCTTTAAATTCTTTTTTTTTTCCTCTAAATGATTTGTTGCACTCAATACAAATGTGGGACTCCTGTTTCCTCCCTACCCTTTTTAAAATCGTGCATGAGATCTGTTCATTTAAAAGCATGAGCAGACATTTTGAAAAATATTAATTTCATGATTGAAGTATTAGTTTACTTAGCAAACCCATTTTCAGAGCTAAATGACTTACACAGAGACAGAGGTCTTTGTAGAACTGTAGGTGTTCTGGCAATACCAAATTTAGCAAGTTGGGTAGTGTGTAACATTCCAGGAATTCCTTTAGCATCCTTTTCTTGCTGGAATACATTTCAGTTCTGTTCCCAGAATTTTTCAGTGGCTTCCTTCCTTTCTCCCCCTTCCCCTCTCCACACACACACGCGCACACACACACTCACACACACATACACACACAAAAGTCTCTTCTATTTTTCAAGGCTCTTTGTAAATTCCCTCCCCCTTGGTGTCTTTGTGACCTCACTGGCTCTCATTTTCTCCTTCCAGCTTTTCTTATGCTTCTCTAACACCACACTTGCAGGCTCAGGTCCTCATCTGCCGCTGTGGGAAAGCCTGTTCCCATTCTTTGGCCCCTGAACCTGTGCTTACGTGACGAGTTTGTCGCTTCCCTCTAATAAAACTTCCTCCTCTATCCCTCTGTAAAGCAACCAGTGGCCTACACCTTTGCCTCCTGGATTGTCCTATGTAATCCCTTAAATAGGCTTTATGTTTTTCACCTTTGTCCTGCTCTGTTAGCACTGCCTTACTTATTAACCCTTCCATCAGATCACTACCTAAAGGGCACTTTTAGCTAATTCACTTAGGTTGCCTGGGGCTGTCCAATTTTAAGTAAGACACATTGAAGAAGAGAGCCACCCTTTACCTGTATGGAGAGGCAGTTTGGTAGACAAGTCCTTGAATCTGAAGCATGATCTAGGACCTGTTTGAGCCTCAAAGGGGCAGGGCCTTGGCGTTATACACTCTTGTGTTAGGAACAAGGCAAAGTGTGGACTTTGGAGAAAGGTGTTTGTTTCTTGTGGCTTAAAGCTCTGTGACCTTGGGCAAGTTAAGCTGTGAGCCTCCGTTTTATCTGTAAGACAGGGATAACAGTAACAGCCTCTTTCTATTGTTCTGAGGCCTGAGATAATACGTGAATATAAAATATGCACCATGGCTCCCGCACATGGTAAGCAGGGAGTGCTAGCCAGCCAGAGCTCCTCGGACAGTAGATCTCAATGGAGGCTGAAAGCATAGTGTGGACATGGTGGCAGGATTTTATCCAAATCACAGTCACTAGGCTAAGGTAGTTGAGTGTGCCACGGGCAGATGCCAGGTATGGGGCCTACAGCATACCCAAGGCACCTGGACCGGCTTCCTAAGGCACCGATGACTTGGTCTCTTCATTGTTATTCATAAGACTTGATATTCCTGATATTACACCTTGCTCACAGTGGGTACTCAGCAAAGGTTAAATTCAGTGCTGAATTACCTAAATAGCCCCTTAAAAAGGCTTTGACACTGTGGGACATGGTAGAAAGAACATGGGTTATGTTTCAAATCCCGCTTTTGTTTCATTCTAATAATATTTTCAGCAGGATACTTTAGACCTCCATTTCCTTAGTAATAAGATAGGGGTAATAACAGCTATCTTCTTATATAGCTACAGGAATATATAATAGTCAACAGTTTCTGGCACATAGTAGGTATTTGACAAATGGCTGTTACTATATGATGCTATGCACCACACAGACACACAGATACCCACACACACACACACACACACACACTAGTGATGGTGTTTGATAGTTTTCCATTGTCAAGGTGAGGACCAGGGACAGCTGACCAGGGAGGTGTCCATTGCACGGATATGTAGGCATGAAAATAAGAAGCATTATATAGCTTCGAGTTTAAAAGGGAGCATGCACTGGAGTTATTTACCCATGACAAAAATATCAGTGAGAAGGAGAAAAAGTCACTGATTTAAAAAAAAAAAAAGGGTGTAATTCCATGCAGGTGGGTTGGGAGGAGCATGAGAAATTCAGGATAAACTCCTCTGCCCCAAACCTTCTGCAGTCAGAGTGACGTCAATGTAACCAAAAAAAAAAAAAAAGTCTTGGGCATCTATTTTTAGATCACTTTAGGGTTAGAAAGAAACCTAGACAAATTAGTTTGGAATGCCAGCACCCTGGACCCCGGCACTCCTCTGCAGTAACATATAGACTTAATTACCAGGCCTCCCTGCCAAGACAAATGCAGCAGGGCCATTGGGAAGAAACACAATATTTCCAACTTCAGATGCCAAAGTCTAGCTGCCGGTTTCCTAGGCAGTAGATGATTGCGAAGAGCGGGGGCCTGGAAAGAAGGCAAAAACCCAGAAGCCCTGTTTGTGCTTTGTCAAGCCCTGCCCGCCACATCGTATTTATTTTGAACATTCCAGTCATCTCCCTGCGGTGATTCTTCCTGGCCAAGGAGGACTCGCCACGCTGGGGGACACCACAGCCTGGCTGCAGAGACTCTGCCTAGAGAATCTTCACTTTCAGATAAATGGCCTTCTGGGTGACCTTTACCACTGCCAGCAGGGAAGGGGGAATCTTTTAGAAGGTGCTCTTAGTAAACAAGGTGATCTTGATGAAGATGGAACTGGCATGCCAGAACACGTGGATGGGGACGGTGTGTGACCCAGCTTCTCGAGGCTGGGGTGAAGAGAGAGGGCAACATGAGATACTAAAATTGCCAGTGGAAAGTTTCCCAGCATGCAGGCCTGGACTTCACCTGGACTGCTAAATCCCAGTTTATGTATGAGTATGTATATAAAGAGAGAGAGAGGAAGAGCTGGTCTCACTCCCCCTGACTGTTAAAGGTGTTTAAATGGTGTCTAAGTAGGTGCTTCCAGATCCTTCTTTTTCAAAGGCTGTGTGCTGTAATCTAGAGGTGTCACATTTCTTGGCAAATCTTCTTGGTATTGAAAATTAGAACTCCTCCTGACATTTCTAATGTGTCAAGGTAATAGCTATAAAATGTTACCAAAAATGGTCCTTATGTGAAATACTGATGTTTATGCTCACCAGAGAAAAAACACAGAGCAACCATGAAAATGTAAAAGTGCAAGCATTGCAAACCACAAAAATATGTGATCGCTCCTTTCAAAATTATTTTTAATTTCTTTCTTTAGTCTTATGAGTGGGGGGTGGGGTTATCTGTGAAGTTCAATGATAAGTTGCAGTAACCAAAACACATATAAGGTTAAAATTGAATCCAAACCTCCTTTCCATGTGTCAAGGCAATATGTATTTTAAAAATATTATGTGTCACTAATACTTTTCCTAATTTCTTTTTGTTCAGCAGAAACTGTATGCTCTGCCTCATGGGTTAGCCTTAAGCTCATTGCTTGTTGGTTATTGGTTTGTTGCTCTTAACTGAGCCCCTCAGTGATGTGGCTGAAACTCTGAGCTCCTCTGTGCTTCTCTGTCCCCGTAACAACCTCGTTCTCCCGAAATAACCATGATATGCAAAGTCAGCATGCAGGGAATGGCAGTTGCGTGGACTTACAGACCCTGCAGCCTTCTTGAAGTTGATTGTCTTAGTGTCAGGATATGTCAGTCATCTGTCAAGTCTTTGTTCTCCCTCCCAGATATGGACCCGCAGTATTGCCCCATTAGCACAACCACACGGAACAGCAAAAATTTAAAGCCCGCTCTCTCTGGAGTCCTCCCCTGGGATGGCACGTCACTGTTGGTCTTTGAATCTCTGATCCTCTCTAATCAGAGCTCAGTCCCTAATGGGACTATGTAGCCCCAAAGCCTTCTTTCTCTTTATTGGCCCCATTCACTAAGAGGCAGGACTTCCTGACAACCTCCCAGAGGCCCAGACGCCCTGGACGTAGATCACATTTGCTTATAAAGACCATCTTGCCAATCAGAAGACACATTCGTTGCCTGGATCACAGACTCTTACCAGTACCTCTCTCAAATCCTAAATTCAACCAAGGCCAATCCATTACCAAGAAACACTTGCATGCCTACCGTTGGTCTTTGTTTAGAATATATGTAGTTTGTGTGGGAATGTATCCATGTTTTACAAACCAAACAGTGAGACATATGGTCTGACAATGGGGACTGTCATAGAAAGTTCAGGAATAGAGTCACTCCATAGATGGCCATCATAAGCTGCTCCAGGGATCAATCAACCGTTGAAAACATTATCCCATTTCCCTTATGGCAGCCTTTTGCAGGAAACTATCTAAGGACCTTTATTTTTTTAAGTGTAGATTAGGTGAATTCTTCATAGAGAGTCATAAATAAAATTACTTATGAATAAGAAGTTTCTCTTTTCATTTTTCCCTTAGGAAAAAAGACATCGTTAGAAATGAAAGCAAGCACATTTTGAAATATTGGCTTGTTTGGAACACCTGAGAGTGTGAAGCACCGAAGGGGATTGTATTTCAGTTGTTTTAAACCTGGCGAGGCGGCTCCTTGCTCATAGCCCGCAGCACCCGCACCAAACCTCCTGCCTCCCTTATTAAGATCTTAATTACAGACGCAGCTTAGTTCATTGCTGAAGGGAAGGAATTTCGTTTCTCTGAACTGTGTCTGCCTTTTGGTGTGGCAGGTGTAATTATGATGAGATCATTTCTGGTTGTTTTCTTTTCCCGGAGGAATTTTTTTTGAGGGGGAGGAATATGGTTCTTAAAACACAAATTCGTGAGCTCATCGTAATGCGGTAATAATAACTCTGCTCTGATTTTATGGAGTCTCTTTCTTCTGAAGAAATCAGAGTGTTCCACCTCTATAATTTCATGAATCCTCTGGATATTTTTTATAAAGAACATATTTATTTAGTATCCCCACTTTGCAGATGGTAAAGCAGAGTCACAAAAGGCAGTGATTTCATTGTTGCTAGTCTTGCAATATGAGGTATGAGACCAGACTCTTCCAATGCAGTCCAGTGACCTTCTCTCCATCCAGGGTTTCTCAACCTCAGCACAACTGAGATTCAGGCTGGATAATTCTTTGATGTGTGGGGAGGGGGCTAGTGTGTGCCTGGTAGGATGCTTAACAGCACTCCAGGAGTCTGTCTATTAAATCTCTCTCACTCCTCACTCCCTCTCTCTCTCTCCCTACACACACACACACACACACACACACACACACCCAGAGATTTTATATGAAGGAAGCACAGCGCACCATCACCATGCAAATGTTTGTCGTAATCCCATCATTAAGGCTGAGCTTCATGCAACAAGTCTTAAACAAGAGCAACTTCCTCTTACAGACTAAATACCAAATAAAAACCACAAAATACTTAGAAGCACAACATCACCCCAAGGCCGAGGGTAAAACCCTCAAACAATCTCTTAAGGCAACACATTCTCCAGAGTCTTCCTCTGGCTCCTCCTTATGCATGTATATCTAATCTCGGAGCATGCACCTAGAACTAGCCCTTTAAGAAGGCTGTTTTAGTCTCACGAGCTGCAGTACGACATGTAAGAGCCTGTCCACACACTTAGGCATTGAACAGTTCCATTCGGGGAGGTTTTCATCTATTCCATTTGTTCCTGCTGACTTTCTTCTCTTCTAGCTGAGAAGCTGTGGCTTCTATAAGTTTTTCCTTGGAGACAGCGCTTAAGTGACATTGCTGGGAGCGTGTGATGTACACACCCCTCAGCAAGGGGGTGGATCCGGGTTTAAAACTGTTTGAGGACCTCACAGGATAAGCAGATATTAGCAATCAGGCACCCAACTCAGATCAGGGGTCATCTTAGACAGTTCCTTCAAAGGTGGCGTCCCAGTTTCACCAGCTGAATTCAGGGAGATGGGCAGAGCTTGCCAGTAGACACAGGTGTTGGATCTTATAACTTGCACATTTTGACTTTTGAGAAGTGATATCATTTTTGGAAATAAACCATACAGAGTAGATTGGAGTCTCCGACTTCTTTATAACTTAATTCTCATTTCTCTTCCCCAAGTACCTGTATGTTAGAGGGATTTGTCTAGACAGGCAGATAGATGTGATCTGGTGCCAGCATTGTAATGTTGGCTGGAGTCCAGGAGGTTGTTTTATTGCTAATAAAACCTATCTTTTGGGTGAGTGGGTGTCAGGCCGTCATCATTATATGGCGCCTGTCAGATTTATCTAGGGACAAAACCCTGAAAAGAGTTCGTGCCTACCCTGTGTTTTTGATCTTTTGCCAGTACACTGTACTGAAAGCTATCAAAAGCAGGCAACCTGGGACAAATGCTTATAAATTCCAAGGCTTAATAGCAACGGTGCTAAATTCCAAGATGGAAAAGATTCTCAGAAAGGGCATTCTGGTCCAGAAGGGGGAACCCTAGATGAAGAGGGGAGCCAGATGCTGTCTCTGGCTGGCTTTGTTGAATGTCCAGTCCAAGACCCTCTGGGCAGCGAAACAAAGAGACGGGGTTACTGTGGTCCCTTCAGTCCCTTTGCGCTCTAAAATTCTACTTTAGTCATTTCTGGTCAACTCTGGGTGACTTCTGGTTGTCCTACCCATAGGAACCTAGGTGCTCTTCCACCTGCTTTAAGACCCTTGGATGCTGCTAAGGGAAATCTCAAAGACCTCAGATGAGTGGAGAATTGAACTTTTAAATACGTAACCTATATATACATATGTGCATATATACATGTATATGTATTGTAATTTATGATCATCAGTCTTGTGAGAAGAAGCTAATTTGTCTTGCTCAACTGTTTATCCTCCATCATGAGTTAGGAAATAGTAAAAGTTAGATGTGAGGTTGCACACACCTGCTGGCCAACCGGTTTGCAAAGTTTCTTATACTAAGCAAAGGATTTGCTCTGGGCTTTTGTTGGTTTCCTGGTAAACAAATTTCAGCATGTGGACCTTTCTCTTCTCCATCAACCTTAAATCAAAGGAGGATAAGAGGCAGTCATTGAAAGACAGGGAAGGAAGAGTTCACCATTTGAGGAAACCCTTTCTAATCTCACAGCTATGCTATTTATATCGTATTTTCTGAATCTGGTCAGACTGAAATTTCTTTTGGAGATTCAAATATTCAAATTTGCAATAGCCATCGATCGGATCTTTCACCAGTTCTCAAGAAACAGCATCACTTTGGTATATGACCCATCAAAGTAATGCTGGGATCTAGGTGAGTCCTCATCAAATAGGAATTGGCCAGAGAGGATGGATGTTGATTCCTGAACCCAGGAGTCCATGCACAACCGCCCACAGGCTGCTGCCCCACAGTGCACACAGATTATTCCTGGTGTCTCATGCCATGTCAAAGGGTACCCTTGGGAGGCAGATGTCCAACGTCACCTTTCTTAAAGAACCTCCCACTAGGAAATGCTCAAAAGAGAATGTTGTAACTGAGGTTCACAAAGCTGGGAAATCTCAACACTTGAGTGTGGGGGGCAGAGTGAATGACATGGAGATTCAGGGAGGTCCGAGAGCCTCATAAAAGCTCTGTGACAACTTTCCTGAGAATAAATGCCATTAGTTAAAACTCATTCCAGGGGCCAGAGTAATGTTTGATGGGAATGTGGGTCACACCTATTCCGCAATGAAAAGGGTGACTCATGAGACCTGGTGGGTTCCTGCCGTTGCCTTGTGCGCTAATTCAGATCGCCTACTGGAAAGTGTGTGAAAATGCAAAAACAGGTCCTAGCGTACTCTACCTTCTAGTTCCTGTGCTTGAAAGTTTCGTTGTCTGCCTTAGGAATATCAAGGGAGTCCAATCCAAAAAAACCCAACATTCCAGATCTTCAAATGCGAGAACCCAGCTATAAACCTGGTATTCCAGGAATCAAAATCCCGATACCTGTAGACATCATGCTTTCTGAGTACGGCTGTTTCCTTCTTTTGAGGGAAAGCCCTCACCCCCCTCTATCTCAAAGGTGAAGATGTTGGGAAGGAGAGGAGAAATATGGCCCCAGTGGGCTCACATGAGTTTACGGTCCTTCAGCTAAAGCTGATTTTTGTGAGGTTGCCCAGAGCCTCTCTTTCCCCCACCCAGTGTGCCCTGAAGCTGACCTGGACGATGTTCATCCCTCAGCGGCTTCCTTTAGGCCTGATTTCCTTGACAATGGCCATTTCCTTTAGTGGGTCTGGTTCTCAGGGTCTGTCCTCTGAGTCCACCACAGTCCAGGGCTGTAGCTGGCGTGGGCAGGGTGTACAGGAAAGTCATGTGGTGAAGAATGTGGCAGCCCTGAGGCCTTGGCAGGATCTCTTGCATAAATATAGAATGAAGTAAAAAATAATAAGAGGAAGCCGAGCCATTGACGATGCTATCGGTCTTAGTGACACACTAGCCATTGTGTCTCATTTCTCTTCAAAGAGAAGCATGAATGGTCATGGAAATTACACGTCACACCTCTCTCTATATTGGGAAAAGTAGATAACTTCCCTGGCAGTAGGAGCAATAAGCTTTCTTGACATTTTGATAACAGAGGGGGTGGGGGCAGGCAGGGAGGGATTGGGGGAGTGGAGGGACAATGCTGTCACGTGACCTGAGCTTTCGGTATGGGGCAGTTCTGGCCAGTGTCAAGTTGCATTTTCTCCCCACTCCTCAGGCTCAGCTTGGGAAAGAGAACAGCAGAATCCAAAGTTCTGGCAAAGGGCTTGAATGGCACCCTGTCACCTACCACCAGGCGCAGATTGCTATGCTAAAGGGAAAAAGACTCTTTAAAGAGACCATTGTATTTCATCTCAGTTGGGATGGTCAGTTCCCCTTGGCCTTCCTGTTTGCTCAGTAGTTGTGAACACTAGGTTCAGGGGGGTCAGGCTCCCCATCTGCGTCATTGTCCTGTTTAAATAGGGAGGGGCAGGCACTTTCCTGCTGGCTGTCTCCCATATTCTCTGGCTGTCAGGCTTGGATGACTTGGACAGACCATTTATCTTTCTGTTTTGTTCATCTTCCTTCCACACTTCCATCTGAGAATTTTTAATCAAATGATTTTATAGAAAAGCAATTTGCCATCCCTGCAGAGAACTAGGAAATCAGAGGCCTGATTCCATTTCAATTTAGCAAACATTGAATGAGTGTGCATTTTGTCTCAAACACGGTGCTGAAGTTATGGAAATGCAAAAAGAATTAGATGGCAACCCTGGACTTCCAAGAGTCTACAGCCTCGAACGGGGTGATACAAGCTCTCCTTAAAGAAAGAGAGAAATGCAAGGGACAGAGAAATGGAAGGAAAACAGTTGGCTAGGTTTTGGAAAATAACTATTCCGGTTATATAGAAGATGGGTTTTAAAGCGAGAAGAGGTTATGAGCAGAAGAACCAGGTGGGAAGAAGTTTCCTGGACTTCCAAGAAAAAAATTAGAAAGTCATTGGTGACTGAACTAAGAGAGGTGGTAGATGGAACACAGGGCTTGCTGATTGGCATTCCGGGTGTGAAGAGACTCAGCTTAACCCGTGGGCTCCTACCTTCAGCAGCTGAGTGCATGCTGTGTCACCCAAAGGAGGTGAAGCATGATCAAAAGGGTTTTTGCCTTAGTGATTAGAGAAGAAGATATTCACTAGACCATTGAAGATAGGGCGTGGAGTGCAGAAGAAATGTCTAGTCTGGTGCTGTAGATTTGGGTATTAATCTGTGTGCTCAGATGCCCTCCCGTAGACAAGATTTCATTTCAGAACCAGGGTACAAAGATAGAAGTACAAGGGAGAAGTCCCTTTGGAACATGACCACTGAAAAGAGATGGGGGATCACAGATATAGAAAAAGCAATTCTCAAGTTCATATGGAATAACAGGAGACCCAGACTAGCTAAGACATTATAGGAAGGAAGAAGTAGGGGGTATCTCAATCCCTGACCTAAAATTATACTACAGAGCTGGAGTAGCAAAAACAGCATGGTATTGGTATCAAAACAGAACCAAAGACCAGTGGAACTGAATAGAAGATCCTGAGACAAACCCCCATATCTTTAACTATTTGATATTTGATAAAGGGGGCAAAAGTATGGTGTGGAAGAAAGATAGCCTGTTCAACAAATGGTGTTGGACAAATTGGACAGCCATGTGTAGACAACTGAAGCTGGATCCTTATCTTTCACCCTGCACAAAAATTAAATCAAAATGGGTCAAAGATCTGGATGTTAAACCAACAACTTTAAACTTACCAAAAAAAAAAAAAAAGCAGGGTCAACACTACAGGACATAGGAGTCGGCAGCACCTTCCTCAACAAAACTCCCATGG
>PVKS010009561.1:0-63532 GCA_004027875.1 Aplodontia rufa | reverse complement strand
TTTTTTTTTTTTTTTTTTTTTTGGTACTGGGGAGTAAATCCAGGGACACTTAACCACTGAGCCACATCCACAGCCCTTTTTACTTTTTATTTTGAGAACAGGGTCTTTCTAGGTTGCTTAGGGCCTCTCTAAGTTGCTGAGGCTGACTTTGAATTTGTGATCCGCCTGCCTCAGCCTCCTGAGCTGCAGGGATTATAGGTGTGCACCACTGTGTCTGGCTTGCTTTCAATTCTGGTATGTATCTTGCCAAAAGATTAATTACTAATTCATATGACAATTCTATTTTTTTTTGAGGAATTGCTATACCGTCTTTCATAGTGGCTGAATCATTTCACAGTATACAAGTGTTCCAGTTTCTCCACATCTTTGCCAACACTTTTCTGTTGTTGCTGTTATTTATGTAATAGTCATTCTACTAGTTGTGAAGTGGTGTCTCATTGTGCTTTTGGTTTGCATTTCCCTAATGATTAGTGATCTGAGCATCTTTTCATGTGCTTAATGGACGTTTGTATATCTTCGTTAGAAGAGTGTCTCTTCCCGTCTTCTGCTCATTTTTTAGATCAAGTTGTGTTTTTATTGTTGTTGTAGGTTGTTGTAGGAGTTCTTATTCATAGTGGCAGGGTGGTAAATGTGGGCAACTATACATTAGTTGGCACAGCAGTTGGTTCAATGTCTGCTCCTCTCCCAGGCCGTACATTCTAAGAGGCGGGACTGTCGTCATTGCACTTCCAGCCCCCCAAATCTTCATGCATTGTCTGTGTGTCTCTGTGTGTGTTGCTGGGGAGCAAATCCAAGGCTTCATGCATGCGAGGCAAGCACTCCACTGCTGAGCCACATCCCCAGCCCTACTCTTACCCCTTTAACAGTGGCACCGATCAGATAGTCAGTTAATAGCAGTAGGAGAAATTAAACAGACCTCACCTTATATTAAGTTCACATTCATTATGAGCTGTGGGGGAAGAAAGAAGGCAACTAGTATTGTAGAACAATAGAGCAGAGTGGTTACTAGGTATTGGCACTAGACTGCCCGGATTACCTGCCAGCTCTGCTTCTTACTGGTCATATGGTCTTGGGAAAGTCATTTCACCTCTTATGCCTCAGTTTATCTTCTCCAAGAGATGTTAACACTTATCCTGGAAGATATGAAGTGGTTGAACGGGGAGTAATAAGCTGAGCGAGGTGAAGTGTGGGATTGAAAACAGGCAAGAGGTTGATTGTCAAGACAGGGACAATGGGACCCTTGGGTCCCCACCCTTGTACCTTGCACAGCCAGGTGACCATCGCTCCTCTTGGTAAGATAGCAAAATTGTCTCTAGAGAAGTTAAACTGGAGCAACTCTGGACTCAGGGTCAGCAGACACAGAAAGGGTGGGAGGGAGGGAAATACCAAATGGAAAATGGGGGGGATCCAAAATGCTGATGGGACCCCCCAGGCCTGTTCCTTAGCTCTGTAGCTAGAATCCTGACTGCCAGAAAGCCCACAGGAACTGATATTTACATGTCCTCAGTGTAAAAGCCAGATTAGCAGTTATCCCATAGCAAAGCCCACCAGTCCACACACACACACACACACACACACACACACACACACACACACACTGCCAATTTGTTATTGAATGCAACCTCTGGTCACATCTCACCAGATATTTGAAGGGAGTCTGCAGAATCAAAAGGAGGACAAAGCAGACAAATAAACAAGCCAAGACATTTGAAGTAAGCAGTTAATGCAGAGAGCAGAAGAAAATATAAAATTTATTAGTGTCCTCGGAGAGTTAAGAGAAGATATTGTGTCCATGAAATCAGATGCTATAAATGGTACATAAAAAAAGGAATAACAAGAGAAGAAGAAAAGGCACTGGGAAAATAAGGCACGAGAGACAAAATCATTCTTTAAAAAGTCAATAGAAGGGTTGAGAGAGAATGAAAATAAATTTCCCAGAGGCTGCAACAAAAAGACAATATAAGAAAGTTAAAGGATCAGTCCTGGGAAACTAATATCTGATTGATGGATTTTCTATGGATTCCAGGAAAAGCAGAAGAGAGGAAATTATCAAGTGATATAAGAACATTTCATATGAGCATGAATCTTCAGACTGAGAGGGTCTACTACAAATGAAAAAAAGTCACCCTAAAATACATTGCCAGAAAATGAAGATGGCCAAGGAGAAAGAGAAGATCCTAAAAGTTTGAGAGTGCACAGGACAGAATGCATATAAATTGTCCAGAATCAGAATGGTTTCAGATACTTCAGTAGCCACACTTGAAGCTAGAAGATGAGGGAGCCATGCCTTCAAAATTCTGATGGAAGGCCACCGTGTCAGCGCACGCCTGCAGTCTTAGCTGCCCTGGAGGCAGAGGCAGAAGGATGCAGAGTTCAAAGCCAATCTATGCAACTCTGTCTCAAAATGAAAAAATAAAGAGGGCTGGGGTGGGGGAGTGTAGCTCAGTGGCAGAGCACTTTCTTAGCATGTGTGAGGCTCTGGGATCAGTCTCACAACTTAGCAAGATCCTGTATCAAAGTAAAAAATAAAAATGGTTGGGGATGTAGCTCAGAGGTAAAGCACCCCTGGGTTCAATCCCCAGTACCCAAAAGAATTCTAATGGAAAATTATTTTCATTTAGTATTCCACATACAGTCAAAAAGACATAAGTGAGGGGGTTGGAGTGGTTGCTCAGTGGTTACAGTGCTGGCCAGGCATGTGCAAGGAAGCGGGTTCAAACCCCAGCACCACATGTACAATTAGGTGTCAGAAAAACAAAACCCAGATAAAACATAATTTAATAAAGTTGTTCCTCGCCCTCTCTCTCCCTCCCCCTTCCTTCCCCCTCTTAAAAAAATGTGAGGATAGAAAGAAAAAAGACATTTTCAAAAAGCAAGGGGATTAAAAAGTCTGCTTTCTATATGACCTTTCTCAGGAAATGACTAGAGGCTGTGCTCCACCAAAATGGGCGTAAACCGAGCTAGAGGGAGACTTTCAGGCCAGAAGACAGGCACTCCAACAGAGGAGAAGAGGAGTGCCGCCGGTCTAGACAGCAACCAGACTCAGGCGGAAGGGGAGAAAGAAGGAAGGGGCCAGGAGACAGCCCACTAGGAAAACAGAACAAATGTATTGATTATGAGGCTGCATGGAAAAGGCCTTTTATGGGTCTGTTGGTATGTCAGAAGAGACTTAGCAACATGTGTCCCGAACTGAGCAAATGAAAAAAGAGGCAATTACTAATTGCCTATAAAAGCCTATATTAGAAAATAAATATAATTACAGTATATTCTTTGGCTCGGAAGAAGATAGACAATGTCTACAAAATCTTTTTTTTTTTTTATAGAAAGAGGGACAGTGAGAGAGACAGCGAAAGAGAAAACAACTTTATTTAGTTTTTCACATGGCCTTAGTTGCTCCAACACTTAGCTGTGTACGTGGTGCTGGGATTTGAACCCAGGTCCTCGTGCTTGCCAGGACCTGGAGCCACCGCTCCAGCCCCTACAAAAATCTTAAGAATGTAAACCCTAGGGGCTGGAGCGGTGGCTCAGCAGTTACAGCGCTTGCCTGGCATGCATGAGGACTCGGGTTCGAACTCCAGCACCACAAACACAATTAAGTGTCAGAGAAACAAAGGCCAGATGGAAAAATAAATAAAACTGATTCTCTCTTTCTCTCTCTCTCACACTCTCTCCCTCTCTCTTAAGAAAAAAAAACTATATTGGAGGATGGAGAGAGGAAGAGTGATATGAACGAGTTAATCCTCATTCACCATCACAGGGAACCGTGTGGAACATTACTGGTGTTCATGGATACCTCGTTCTCCTTGGTTCTGGGCACATAGAAGACTGTATTTCTTGGCTCCTTGAAGTGGGCAGGGCCATATGACTACTTATGGCTAGTTAGTTTTGAAGTTTTGGGTGGAAGTAATGTGTTGCTGTAACATAAAAATTTAGACGATCCTACAGCTGCCTCTGGTCCCTGTGGTGATCAAGGAGGCCTCGGGTTATGATGGCAGAGCCACAAAAGTCAAGCAACCTGAAATTGCCTCTTGAGTTCCTGACAATGTTGAATGGATTCTGCAAAGCGAGAAGTAAATCTTTAATCTGTTAAAGCCACTGAGATTTGGAGACCACTTGTTACTGCTGCATTGCCTTACTTAACCAAATACAAACTTCAGCAAATACTTTCTAAAATTAATACATCAAGAAATGTCCATTGGGGGTTGGAGCAGTGGCTCAGTGGTTATGGCATTTGCCTGGCATGCGTGAGGATGCAGGTTCAAACCCCAGCACCACGTACCCAATGAAGTGTCAGAGCAACAAAAGCCACATGAAAAACTAAATAAAATTGATTCTCTCTTTCTCTTTCTCTCACTGTCCCTTTCTCTCTTAAAAAAAATAGCCATTAAACATATACTTTAGAATTATGGAAATAATTACCAGAAAAATAGTTAAAAACATCAACAGTGGTTGCCTCTGGAGAGTAAAACAGAGGAGAGAGGAGGGAGCGAGCAGAGGGGCCCCCATTTTCATTAAAGTACTCTATGGGTTTTCACAGTCTGTAATTGTATTACACTGGCAGAAATGAATTTTTTACAAAAAGCTACTTTCAGATATGTAGTTTGGAAAGATCCCCACTAAACCATTTCAGTGACTCTCTTGGGAGGAGAGGCATGCTAGACCGGATGTCTGAAGAGCTACAGATGTGGCTGGACATCGGCAGGCAGTGTGGGTGAGGAGGCTGTGCCAGTCAGAGATGCTCCGAGGGTTGTGCTCACAGGGTCCTGAGCCATCTGCTTTTCAAAGTGGGTGATGAACTTGGGGGAGAGAGGCCGGTGGTGGTGAGCAGTTGGGAGGCTTCTGTCCGGGTCCTGATGGGAGCCGATGAGCTGTAGAGTAAGACATTCCTGTAATCCAGGTGCAGCGGTACACACCTGTAATCCCAGCCACTCAGGAGGCTGAGGCAGGTGGACTGAACTTCAAGACAAGCATTGGCACCTTTAGTGAGACCCTGTCTCAAAATAAAAAAATAATAAGGACTGGGAATGTGACTCAATGGTAAAGCACCCCTGGGTTCAGTCCCCAGTACTAAATAAATAAAAGCACCCTGTGACACGTGTCTGTGGGAGGGGGCTGGAGCAGTGGCTCAGTGGTTACAGCGCTTGCCTGGCATGAGCAAGGTCCTGGATTCAAACCCCAGCACCACACCCACAACTAAGTGTTGGAGAAACAAAGGCCAGATGGAAAAATAAATAAAATTGTTTCTTTCTTTCTTTCTCTCATTCTTTCCCTCTCTCTTTAAAAGAAAATAATGTCTATGGGAGCCTATTTGAATTGTTGGTAGCAAGAGAGCCCAAGGGACGGAAGAGAAGACAAATGTGTCAGTGATAAAAGGAGGCGGTGGTCGGTGCTATAAAGAAAAGCAAAGTAGGCCAGAGAGGTGGACCTTGTGCCTGGCCTGAGTGAGAACCCAGGTTCCAACCCCAGCACCACATACACAACTTAGTGTTGGGAAAACTAAAACCAGATGAAAAAATAAATAAAATTGATTCTCTCCTCTCTCTTAATTTTTTTTTATTTTAAAAAAAGAAAAGTGAAGGAGTTGGGGGCAATGGTGGGGAGAGGAGTATTTTAGACAGGGTGATCAGGGAGGGCATCTCTGAGGAGGTGACGTTTGAAGGGTTCGCAATTAAATGAAGTAGTAAGCCAACCAAAATTTGGGGAAAAGCAAGTCCAGAGGCCCTGGGATGGGAACAGGGCCTGAGATGTCTAAGGAACAGCAAAGAGGCCAGGGTGTGACAGAGGGTACCAGTAGAGGGGAAGGTGCAGGGGGCCGGGGTCCTGGAGGTGGTTGGGGTCAGTTTATGGAACACAGAGGGAACCTTGGGGAATCACTGGGGTGCTGAGAGCAAGAATGCAGTATGATCTGTCTTGGGGCTGGAGAAAATTGCCCAAAGAGGCCATCAGAACAGGGCGGCGGGGCCCTGGAGGGCAGGAGAGAGGGAAGCTGGAGAGGAGAGGGCTGGGGGCTCTTCCTGGAGACAGCACTGGGTCCTCAGCCCTGCCTGGACCAGGCAGAGCACCCTCAGCTCCTACTTCCCAGGATCCCAGCCCCCTCAAGGAACGGAAGGATCCTTCACAAATGAAAATAGCAGGCGAAGAACAGCCTTGAATTGTTCTGCGTAAGAGCAGAGAAATTAGAGGAGTCAGCTGTGGGCCCGAGGCCGCCTCCCACACAGCTGCAGCCTGCACCCCGACACTTGCGATTCTGCTGTCTCCCAGCAAAAGTTTTTGCTTCTCCAGCCCCAGAGCAAATAACAGCTATTTTGAGAGGGAGTAGGACAGATGGTGGCTCTGAAGGACAATGAGCAAGTCCATTTTTCTTTTGAAAAACAAAAACAAACTCACACTCCTTGAAGGAACAACTTTGGCAGATGTACGCTCAGCATTGAGTGTCCTCATCCTGGGCGGTTTCAGAGGGACTCTAAAGGAGTAGGGAGAGGGGCACACTGTGGCGCCACCCTTGCGGCAGAGCAGAGTGGAGAAAGCATGGGAGATCAGGAGGTCTACATTTTCAGCTTGGCTCTGTTGCTTTGTGACCTTGGGTGAACTGGGCTATCTCTCTGGGCGCCAGTTTCCCTGTCTCTCTCTAGTATGGGCGTTCGGCTGCATAGCAACCCTCCACTGTTAGAGTTCATAAGAATTCCTTGGGCGTGGGGGTGTGCTTGGGAAAGATGGAGAATCCCAGGCCCCAGTTCCATACATTAAGATGTAGCAGCCTGGGCTGGAGCAGTGGCTCAGTGGTTAAGGCGCTTGCCTGGCATGCGCGAGTACGTGAGTTCAAACCCCAGCACCACGTACACAACTAAGAGTTGGAGGAATGGAAGTCATATGACAAACTAAATACAAATTGCTTCTCTCTTTCTCTCTCTCATTGTCCCCTCTTTCTTAAAAGAAAACAAAACAAAAAGATGTAGCAGCCAGGTGTGGTGGTGCACGCCTGTCTTCCCAGCCACTTGAGAGGCTGAGGCAGGAGGATTGGAAGTCTGAGGAAGTCTGAGGACAGCCTTGGCAATTTAGCAAGACCCTGTCTCAAAATAAAAGGGATTGGGATGTAGTTCAGGAGTAGATCACTTGCCTAGCATGTGCAAGGCCCTGGGTGTGATCCTTAATGCTACAAAAAAATCATCCGAGGTGGGTTTCCGAGATCTGCATTTCTGCATTCCTCACAGAGTTTTCTAGTAATTGTGAGGGCAGTCCTTGGACCCCACCTTGTTAAGCTTGCCTCCCCTCCATTTCTCAGGCTCTCCCTACTCTGGTATATGACAGTTGCTCATACAGTGCCATCTCGTCTGGGTTCCTGGGTTGTGAAAGAAGTCCCCACCCCTGCCTCAGTGCCACTGTGTTTCTGTGATGAGCCCACTGCCCAGGCCACCCAGTGCCCAGCCTCAGCCCTGGTGCAGAAGGGACCATGACTTTGAATGTTGGCCAAACAAGGGGCCCGCTGTAGTGCTGGGAGTCTCGGGGGTGGAGTTTGGTTTGACACCTGTGTTCGTCCTGAGTTGGATGTGTGACACTGTCAGCGGCTCGCCTTCCCTGTACCACTGTGGGAAGAAAGAGGATGTACCACGGCTCCTCCAGAGGGGTGAGAGCCTCTGCATGGGGATTCCAAGGTCTGGATGGGCCGAGGGAGGGCCAGGAGACTTGGTCTACTGCGGAGGACAGCCCAGGGGCCTAAGGCCTCAGCCAGTCCTCCCGGCAGAGTCCCTTCCTGAGAGTTGGTCAGTCATGTTCCCCAAAGGCTAGTCAGTGATAGCAGATAGTGTCAGGTCACTCTGCTTCAGTGCCCAGCTTCATTCTGCTTAGACCAAGAATAACGACAGTTATCCTGTCCTGAGTGGTTTCTTATACTTTTTTTTTTTTTTTTTTTTGGTACCAGCGATTGAACCCAGCAGCACTAAACCACTCAGTCACACCCCCAAGCCTTTTATATTTTTGAGACAGAGAGTTGACCAGGGAGTTACTGAGGGAGGCTTTGAACTTGCTTTCCTTCTGCCTCAGTTTCCTGAGTCACTGGACTTAAAGGCGTGCAACCACAATGCCTGGCTCTTTTTCCTTTTTTTGTGATGCTGGGGCTTGAACCCCAGATCTTGCATGTGCTCTACCACTGAGATGTTTGCCAATCACTGGGCTCCAGGCTAATTTCTGTATTATCTCATTAAAGTTTCACAACAACCTCAGTACTGCAAAACAAAACAAAACAAAATATCACAACCACCCCAAGAGGTACACGTATTGCCATCTTTTTTTTTTTTTTGTACCAGGGATTTTGTACCAGGGGTGCTTGACCATTGAGCCACATGCCCAGCCATTTTTATATTTGTTTTTATTTTGGAAGAAGGTCTCACTAAGTTCCTGAGGCTGACTTTGAACTTGTGATCCTCCTACCTTTGCCTCCAGAGTCACTGGGATTACAGGCACCAGCTGTATTACCATCTTTTTTTAAAATTTTATTTATTTTTTTCATCTGGCCTTTGTTTCTCCAACACTTAGTTGTGTATGGGGTGCTGGGGTTTGAACTTGGATCCTTCATGCCAGGCAAACTCTCCACTGCTGAGCCACTGCCCCAGCCCCTGTTATCATCTTTTTAAGTTAAGGCTGCTGAGGCTCAGACTGGTCAAGCTATTAGCCCAGAGTGACTCAGCTAATAACAGTGGAGGAACGGTGAGAACTCCGATGTGTTTCCCTCTGGAGTTGCTGCTTCCTTTAACCATATTGCTTAGTACCTCTCAGATTTCCTAAAATGCTTTCTGCCAAAGTCACCCACAGCAGAGATGTACTTTTGCATCTGTTGTAGTGGGAAGGAGTGATGCCAAACCACATGGTTCAGGGCTCCAGTCCCACCTCTGTCCCTGACCTTTCGTGTGACCTTGCCCAAGTCACGTCACCTCCCTGAGTTCAGTGAAAACTGAAGTCTCTGAAATGGGATGACCATCCATGCACTTCCTTCTAAGGTACACTAAGTTGAAGACAGCAACCAACATCTACATCTTCAACCTGGCCTTGGCGGATGCACTGGCCACCAGCACGCTGCCTTTCCAGAGTGCCAAGTACCTGATGGAGACGTGGCCCTTCGGGGAGCTGCTCTGCAAGGCGGTGCTGTCCATCGACTACTATAACATGTTCACCAGCATCTTCACACTCACCATGATGAGCGTCGACCGCTACATCGCCGTCTGCCACCCGGTCAAGGCCCTGGACTTCCGCACACCCGCCAAGGCCAAGCTGATCAACATCTGCATCTGGGTCCTGGCCTCAGGTGTTGGTGTCCCCATCATGGTTATGGCTGTGACCCGACCCCGGGGTGAGTGAGGGAGGGAGCTGTGGCATAGGCCTCTGACCACAGGAGGCAGCATGTGGGTCCCTGTGGGTCTCCAGGGCACTTACAGGGACAGTGGAGGTGGCTCACCAGTGGAGGTGTGGATGGCAGAGCAATGGAAGCATGATGGCTGGCCAGGGGGAGTGTGGACGGTCCACCAGTAGGAATGGAATGGTTGACCAGTGAGGAAGTGGACGCTTGACTGTGATGAAGATGAATGACTGCTCACTGGTCAGGTAGGTTGCTGGCCAAATGAAACTGACAGTGGGATTGTAGATGGCTGGTCTACATGCCCATAGGTGGCTGGCAAGGATGTGTAGATGACTGACTTCTAGGGAAATGGATGATGGCCAGTGGGGTCAAGGTGTCAGTGAGCAGTGAGCAGTGGAGGGCACAAGTCCCATCCTAAACTCCTTTTTACTCTTCTTTGAAAACCTTTGGCCAGATGACCAAAGTCAGGCATGGAAAATGGGCTGCAGAGAATGATAGGTGTGTTGCCTTAGAGAACAAAGGTAATCTAGCTGCTGCCTGTATTAGTTACTCTAGCTGCTAGAACAGACTCCGAAGCTCAGGGGCTTAACACAGTAGAAGCTTATTTCTCATATCACAATCCAATATGAGTAATAGGGGCATCGTCATCCAGAGGCCAGGTTCCCACTGAGGGTTCCTGAATCCTCCACTGGTGGCATCAGGCTGGTAGATGAGTGTGGAGGGGGCGTGGGAAGAAAGCACAACCGCTCTTCAGTGTTATGGCCCATATCTTCCTAGAGGGTAGCTAGCTGGTTACACGGCCCCACCTTGATGTAAGGAACTGGGAAATGTAGTATAGAAGGTGCCAAAGACACTAGTAACTAATGATCTCTCCGAGCCACATTTCTCATGGTGTGTGGAAAGGTTAAATGAGGTGATATGAATAAGACACTTAAGCAAAGAACTGGCTTATTGCCAAGGCCCAATAACTAGCAGGTGTTAAATGATTAAGGCTATAGACAAGGCAGGGACCTCTGCCTCCTTTCACCTGGAAGAAAACTGCCACTTGGAGAGGTCAGGTGGTTTACTTAAGGCCAATTTGGTGGAACTTGGTCTGCAACCTAAGGTTCCCATCCTCATCTGTTCCTACTCTTGGCATCTTGGGTGGAGGTTTGCAGAGACTTGGTGTCGTGGGTGGGAGAAGGGAACAGGCTTGATAGGAGGCCTGACCCTCACAAGGGCAGAGGCCTTGTGCCCATGTAGCCTCAGTCTCTGAGTGATTGGTCTTGACTCAGCTGCAGGGCCCCATTCTTCACTGTCAGCCTTGAGTTCACAAGTCATTAACTGCTGCCCTGCTGGGAGCTGGGCCAGATGGGCCTCTTTAAAACACACACACACACACACACACACACACACACACACACACACACACACAGTATACCATAAGCACTTGTCTCTAAGCCACTTCCTGTTTGGCCTTAAACAAGTCCTGTTCCTCTCTGAGTCTGGTTCTGCTGTCTGTACAATGAAGGTTGGACTCAGTCATCCCTGGCAGTCCTGCTTTTGCAAATCACTTCTCATTCACGCGAGTCCCTTTCTTATAACTCCCAGAATCCAAGTTCACTGTAGTATAGAAGGCTCCAAGAGATCTGGGGAGTCCCTTGGATCAGCCTCAGGCCAGTATCAGAATCCCACAATACCCGCAAAAGTGCTCATGCAGCCCAAGCCCACGCTGCAGAATGGTGAGCTTGTGGTCCCTTTCCTATCTTTGGGGAGGTCTCACTGTCAGAAAATTGCTGTTCTTTTTTTGTGGTGCTGGGATCGAACCCAGGGCTCAGACATGGTAGAGCTACATCTCCAGCCTAGGGAGTTCTTCTTCTTCTTTCTTTTTCTTTCTCTTTCTTCTTTATTTCTTTCTTTTTTTAAGAGAGAGAACAATGAGAGAGAGAGAATCAATCTTCTTTAGTTTTTCATGTGGCTATTGCTGCTCAGGCTCTTCGTTGTGTACATGAAGCGAACGTGGTGCTGGGGTTTGAACCCACATCCTTGCTCATGCCAGTCAAGTGCTGTAATCGCTGAGCCACTGCTCCAGCCCTAGGAAGTTCTTCCTGTCATTGGCTGAGATCCATCTCCCTCCAGGGAACCTGGCCCAGACCTGATCTCTAGGTCCCAATGTGTATCTGCACCTCATCTCTACTCTGTTCAAGCGCTTTAACTCCACTGTGCTAAATGTCTCAAATCCCTTTCCCTATTCAATCCTGTGAGATTGTGGGTACCTTTATTAGCATTACTCTGCTGAAGCTTGAAGAGGGTAAGTAATGTGTCCAAGGTCACATTGTACATGCTCTTAACTCATGCTCTGTGAGTCAAATTCAGCAGTGCAGTCCCACGGAGCAAGTTTGAGAATGGGAGAGGGTGTGCTGAGTTATCACAATGACGGACATTTAGTGGCTGGACTGTCTTTTATTACTGCTACCCATGGACAAGGAAGCTATTTATAAAGGGCCTGGGAGAGAACATAGAAAAGAGACCTCTCAGATGAGGACCAATCTTTTTGGGGTGCTCAAGGATGAGTAGGAGTTCAAATGCGTAAGTGAAGGAACGTTTCACTCAGAAGAATCACCTTGAGCCAAGGCCAGGAGGAGGTGGTGGCGCTTGACCAGGCCGAGAAGGTGGGACAAGCTGCAGAGCCCCCAAGTGCGCAGACCCCCTCATTGCCTCTTTGTGTTTCCTTGTTTTCCAACCCAGATGGGGCGGTGGTGTGCATGCTGCAGTTCCCCAGCCCCAGCTGGTACTGGGACACGGTGACCAAGATCTGCGTGTTCCTCTTCGCCTTCGTGGTGCCCATCCTCATCATCACAGTGTGCTACGGCCTCATGCTGCTGCGCCTGCGCAGCGTGCGCCTGCTGTCGGGCTCCAAGGAGAAGGACCGCAGCCTGCGGCGCATCACGCGCATGGTGCTGGTGGTGGTGGGCGCCTTCGTGGTGTGCTGGGCGCCCATCCACATCTTCGTCATCGTCTGGACGCTGGTGGACATCGACCGGCGCGACCCACTCGTGGTGGCCGGGCTGCACCTGTGCATCGCGCTGGGCTACGCCAACAGCAGCCTCAACCCCGTGCTCTACGCCTTCCTCGACGAGAACTTCAAGCGCTGCTTCCGCCAGCTCTGCCGCGCGCCCTGCGGCCGCCGGGAGCCCGGCAGCTTCAGCCGCGCCCGCGAAGCCACCGCGCGCGAGCGCGTCACCGCCTGCAGCCAGTCCGTCGGCCCCGGAGGTGGCGCCGCCGCCTGACCAGGCCCGGCCGGCCCCTCCCCCCGCGCGCTCCTCCGCTGTGACCCGGCGGCCACCCCGAGCCCCCTGGGAAGCGGGGACCACTGTCCGAAAGGGGGCAGTAGAGGGTCGGACTCTGTTTTGGAGAAGAGCACGGGGGACTTTGAGCCCAGGCAGCGGCTGCGAGGTGGAAGGCTCCAGACTGGGAGTGGAGAGCCAGTGACTCCCGGGGAGTGGGACCTGCAGCTTGAGAACTGGGTCCTTTAATAAGACCTCTCCAGTGGGGCGGAGCGTCAGGGACAACCTCGAATTCTATCTCATATGGAGCGGGCTTCCATTGGGTTCAGGTCTGGGATCTGAGGATTCCGAGCCCAGGACCCAGGAGGACCAGTGGTGGTGACGGTGCCTTGGGAACCGAGCAACAAGATTGGGCATCTGCATTGTGAGGAGGACCCTCTTGTAGGAGGTGATGGAGGGACCTGACGGTCAGGCGACAGGGGTCCTGTGTGCACCGGCTCAGACCTCAAGTTTTGAGCACAGCCCCTTCCCCCACCATGTTCCAGCAAGAGGCAGGACTCCCTGAGGTCTACTCCAACCTGATTTCTTTAAAAATAAAGAGAATACAAGAGAAACAGGGGAAGAGAGAAATAATACGCTTTCTCTCTTGAACATTGATTTCCTTGGGATGGTTCTGAGATGCGGCTCCATATTGAAGTAGGGACCACAACACACTGCCTTCCAGTGGGGGTTGGGGAAGGACGGTGGAGCAGGGCTGGCTGCTCCATCATGGAGGAGTAGGACAGGGCCTCAGTTGCCATAGGGTCCCCAGGTCCCTAAGACTCAGGAAAACGCAAGAAGGTCCCAGCTGCAGTCAGTGGTGCCAAGGCTTCTGCATTGGAATTAAGTCCTCAAGCCTGTGTGCCAATGCTTTTCAGCAGGCCCTGGGGTACTGGTGTGTGTACCCCACTACTGGTACACAGAGGGCCATCTAAGTAGACCTCTATGCGAGGTGAGTGCTATCTGGAACTGGCCAGGGGTTACCAGAAGGACCAGGGCAGATGCTTGGTCTTCTGATAAGAACCTCAAAATTCTCTTCCCTTCTTCCAGCATCTGGCTGTGACCCATGTGTCTGGTGTCTGTGACTAGTGATTGCCCACATGAGGCCTGACTTTGGAGGAACTGGGAAAAGGTGACTTTTCTAACTTCAGTGCTGGTGTTAGCCATGCTCCCTTCTCCCTTTGCCCCAAGGCTCCCGGGTCCCTGACCTGATCCAGCCCACCTAGTTCACTCTTCAAGCTGCTGAGGACCTGGTCCACCCAAAGATGGGCATAGAAATCTATTCAGACACCCCAGATCTTTGCTTCCCCACGGTCAGGGTCTGTCCTTGTTCCCTGCACATCCCCCATGCCTCCTCTCCTCCCACCAGCCCAGAGACACTGTCTGACTGCCTCGGCAACGCACCCCTGACTCCCTATTGAAACAGCCTGGTGACATCCTTGTAAAAACAAATTTAATTTTCTTCCCTTTTTGGGACAGATGGAAAGAAATTGACGTCTTTGTCTCAAACAAAAAAAAAAAAAAAGAAAGAAAAGAGAAAGAAGCAATATACCTCTTTCCCCTTTGACAGCCATTTCTTTGGAACAAAGGCTGGGAGGCTGTCACTTCAACAGGCACTGAAGTTGCATTTGGAAGAGAGGGTTGGGCACATGGACTTTTTGCACTATAGGGAGAGTCCTCTCAGAGGGCAAAGCACAGCCCCTTCTTAGAGTGAGGTCCCTAGAAGCCCTGGACCTGGGGATATTCTTTCTCTAAGAAATGGATCCCCTGGGACCTGGGATTAGCCACCACTCAGTTCCAGCCTGCTAAGCTATCATGATCTGGGGGTTCGAGCCTCCTAGATCACCCTCACTGCCTGAATGAACCCTGGCACTATTGAGACTTCCATTAGAGTGTGCAGAGTGTGTGTGTGAGTGTGTGTGTGTGTGTGTGTGTGTGTGTGTGTGATCAGCAAGGCAGGGGGCACTCCTGAAGACTCCTCATCATTTGGGAATCCCCCTGCTTTGGGGAAATGGAAGAGAAAGGGACGATTCAGGAATCAGAGAAGTCTTTTCAGGGAAAACTCCTGAAATATGTGACATAGGAGCCAGAGCTATTTATTCGCCTTTCAAGAACTGTGTCTTCTTTGCCCCCACCCAAAAGAGGCCTGTCTCGAAGCTGCTGCAAGCCCACTCACTGCCACCTCCTGTGGGTACACAGACCTGGCTGCTTTTTATTCCTTTGGTATAAAATTGTTATGGGTCAGAACACGTGCATTCAGGTTAATGCACGCTTAGGTAGAAATCTACTTCCTGTTAGGCTGAACACTCTGGGCACAGGGATGGGGAAATGTTAGACATGACTCTGCCCTCAGAAAGCTCAGAGCCAATGCTGGGAGACAAAGTGTGAACAGATAATTGTGTGTCAGTGTGCTAAATGCAATGACAGGGACCCCCAGGGATGGTGTCTGCAAGGAAGTGCTTTTTTTTTAGCTTCCAAAAGAGGTGAAAAAGGGTAAAAGGGTCAGGGGACCTTAAAGGATGAATGGGAGCTGGTCACCAAGAAGAGGAAACAGTGTGTTCAAAAGCACAGAGATTTTCAGGTGCTTGGCAAGCCCAAGAAGTTAGGTTCAGCAGGAGCACAGGACTTAACTGTACATGTCCATGTGCCAAGTTCATTGCCAATGCCTTATGCACTTTATCCCAGCTGGTCCTCATGACCGCCCATTCAGGAAATGGTTTTATCTGTTTTAGACAAGAAATCTGAGGCTCCAAGAAGTCAAGCCACTTGCTTTTGGGTCACAGAGCTTGCGAACAGCAGCAGAACTCAGGCCAGGGGAATCCAAGAAAAATTCCAGGATCCAAGCTTGTGAGTAATTCTGGGCAGCATTAAAGTAGAAAGATGTTAGGAACTGGAACCCTGGGGTGAGGGTTTTGAAGAATTAGAACAAAATGGAAAATTTGAAGGAAAAGGGCAATATTTCATGAACTTTTGTTCCTCCTGAAGCTCTCCAAATCTTCGCATTTCAAAATGTACCATGTGAGATGCATTTTAAAGCTCCAAGTTGACAGTGTAATTCTAGATCATCACAGGGTTCTGAAAATTGCGGAGGTCTCTATCCCCCAAAATTTCCATTGCTCTTTTTCTAGGAGGTGGGAGGAAAGTTTCTGCCTCTAGTTTAAAAATGTCCTGTGGTGGGGCTGGAGCAGTGGCTCAGCAATTCCAGCACTTGCCTCTCATGCTCAGGGACACAGGTTCAAACCCTAGCACCATGTACACAATGAAGTGTTGGAGCAGTGAAAGCCACATGAAAAACTGAGAATTGATTCCCTCTCTCCCTCTTTCTCTTTCTCTCTTCCTCTATCACTGTCCCCCCTCTCGTCTCTCTCTTTTATTTTTATTTTTTTAAAGAGAGAGGGACAGTGAGAGAGAGAGAGAGAGCGAGAGAATCAATTTTATTTAGTCTTTCATGTGGCTTTTGTTGCTCTGAGACTCTGTTGTGTACGTGGTGCTGGGTTTTGAACTTGCATACTTGCGCATGCTAGGCAAGTGTCGTAACCACTGAGCCACCGCTCCAGCCCCTCTCTTTTATTTTATTTTTTAAAGAAAGAAGGACAGTGAGAGAGAGAGCGAGAGAGAGAGAGAGAGAAAATCAATTTTTATTGAGTTTTTCACATGGCTTTCATTGCTCTGACACTTAGTTGTGTACCTGGAGCTGGGGTTTGAACTTGCATTCTTGTGCATGCTGGGCAAGCTCTGTAACCACCAACCACCACTCCAGCCCCTCTCTCTCTCTCTCTCTCTCTCAAAAAAAAAAAAAAAGTCCTATGATTAGTTGCAGTGGCACATGCCTGTAATCCCAGTGACTTGGGAGGCTGAGGCAGGAGGATTTGTAAGTTTGAGACCCCAGCCCCTGCAACTTAGTGAGACCCTGTGTTAAAATGAAAAATTACAAGAAGAGCTAGGGTTGTAACTTAGTGGTAAAGCACCCCTGGACTCAATCCCCAGTAAGAAATAAATAAATAAATTATTAGTGAACTAATTGATTAAATAAAAATGTCCTACAGTTTCATTCCAGCCTTAGGGGTTAAGGCTGAAATCAAATCTTGGCTTTCCCTCTCCCAGCCTCAGTTTTCCCATCTGTAGAGTGGACTTCCTCCCGGGGGTGGGTGTGAGGATTTAATGAGATAACGTGTGCACAGGTATAGCTATAGGGCCCATGGCATAAGGAAGCTCTTAGCATATGATAAGTAACTGTAACTAAAAGTGGAGCTCAAGGGCTAGAGACCCCTGGGGAAGGTAGGTGGGCTTTCAGAAGTAGCAATGAAGAGAGAAGAGACTGGTGTCCTGGCCTGGGGATGCCCCACTTCCTAGGCTCAGGAGCCACCATAGAGAGTGAGAGTCTGCTGGAGACGCAGGAGGAGGATGGGGGAAATACGCTGCCATGGAAACTGGAGGAGGAGGGCGTTCCCAGGGGGAGGGAGTGATGGATAATGTCAAGTGTCATAAGAGAGGATGGGGGTAGGGAGGATAACAGGAGTAAACCAGAGCCCTCAAGTTCAGTCTCCTGCATAGCCAGGAAGCCCGGACACCTGGCTTCAAATCTCTAGCCCTGAGCTAGACTAAGGATCTGCCCTCTCTGAGCTTCTGTTTCCTTCTAGATCTAGGAACAAGGGATTGGCCAGTCTCTAACAGGGTGGTCAGTTGCTAATAACATTCCTGGTTTTGCTGAATTCTTGGCCACGTGCTGTCAGCGTGATCTTGAAAGTCACTTCACCTCTGTGCAGCCCTTCTGAAAGCTGAGGTACTGTGAGCCAAGTGTCTACCAAAGTGCCTTGTGCATGATCGGTCCCCAGTGCAAGGATTTCTCTAATAATTACCTGGGTGCTAGTTTTTATAGGTTTGCTTGGTTTGGAATATGAACTGCCTGAAGGTAGAGAGGGCTCAAGTTCTTGTAACAGCAAGAGTCCAGGCTGGCTACCTGCTGGGTCTCAGTCTAAAGAACACCCTGGCTTTTTGTCTGTCAGTGTCAGATTCCAAGCTTAGGGCTTGCCGACTGCTGCAGCTCTGGACTGAGACCCAGCCTCAGAGACTCCAAGGCCCATAGGAGGTGATACCCTCCAAATTCTGGCCCCACCTGCTCCATACAAAACATACCCGCAGCTTTCTTTCATCATTTATTTATTTGTTATTATTTATTCCTTTATTTCAATCGCAGGCACCAAGCAGGTAGTGCTAGGAGCTGGGAGGGGTGATGGGAGAGAGTGGGGCCCTGGTTCTCCACTCTGTACTTGAAGATGGGGGTCAGGAAACCAGGACAGCTGGCTGGGGTTCTGACTGCAGGCAGGTTGGGAACTCAAACTGGAGCTTACAGAGGGGCCGGCAGAGGCCTTCGAAATGCACACTGGTGCTGTGAAGGGCAGGCTGGGAGGTTGTCCAGGGTTGAGCCCCACCTGGTGCACAGCCAGAGTACCTACTGCACAGCTCACGCGCTCCCCCCGCACGAGAGGCTGTTGGCACACTTACCCGTGCACAGCTACGCAGCCTGACTCCAGGTAGGCAGTATTATCACCTCCATTTCCCAGATGAGGACGCTGAGGCTCGGGGAAGGGAGTGGTCTGCTCAAGGCCACCTGGCTCATCAGTGATTGGGCCAGCCAGGATCCATCTTAGGTCTGTAGCCCACTTCCTCTGCTCCCCTCTTTCAGCTCCCGAGAGGAAACACAGAGGCCTCCAGCAGACTCTCACATCCAGTCACAGGCAGAGCATTGCCTGTGCCAGGTTCTACGGCTCAATACCTCATCTGTGCCACAGCACCTCATCGCCCATGCCAGCTGCCCCCCCTCCAAATGCTCCATCCATTCCTCCCTGCTCCGGAAGCCCTAACTTGTTCTGTAATTCTTTTCTTTTTTTATACCAGGGATTGAACCCAGGGGCACTTAACCACTGAGCTACATCCCCAGTCCTCTTTAAATATTTTATTTTGAGATAGGGTCTTGCTAAGTTGCTGAGGCCATCCTCCTGCCTCAGCCTCTTTAGCCGCTGTGCACCACTGCACCTGGCTTGTTCTATAATTTTTTACATCCTGCCATGTCTCTGCTGTGAAACGTTTTGCTTAAGACATTTCCCTCTCTGTGCCCATTTGGTCAATGTTGGACGGTAACATGGACCTACCCGGTAAGAAGTTGCCAAAATTTAGAAGGAGACTGAGAGAGAAGGGCCTGTCTGCTCCGGTCTTGACGGTTCCCAACAGATGCAAGCGGGCGCGCAGGAAGTTCCCTCCCAGGTGGCTGAATGCTGCGCCCCGTGCAGAGTAAATGCTCAACATGTGGGACTTTTTCAAAATGATTTAGTGTTTTAGATTTTGCCTGCTCCAATCCAGGTGTCTTAGTGCCATAGGTGGAACAGGAGCAAAAGACCTCTTGTAACCATCTTCTTGAGTTCAGAAGGAAAGACAGCCTACAGCGAAGGAGCAAGTTTCCAGGGTGAGTCTTCTTAGCAGTTCCTTTCCATGACTGTCCTCCTTTGTACATACTAGGGTCCCAACAGTGGGGAACATCCTGAAGGGAAGAGGGGTTACTGGTGGCCCCGGCCCGGGCCTTTAGGGCTGAACATTTGAGTCATGGAGGAGTGTCAGTGCCGGTGACAATGGGACTTATCTTCTAGAATCTCCTTTTGGAATGAATCCTAAGATAGGAGACAGAGAATGTGGTCTTGACTCTTTGTCCTGCACTTCCTTGCTGTGTGATGTTAGACGGGTTGTTTCCCCTCTCTGGGCCTCTGCACAGTTGGGAGGTAGAGGTAGGAATGGGTAGAGTCTGAGGACTCTGCCATTCTGGAAGAGAACTGAGGTGTTTTCCTCAAGTTCCTTGATCTCAGAAACAGACATCTATCGGTAAATTCCACTGGGCATTGGTCCAGAGTCAGGAGAAAGTGTGCTTGGGGCACTGATGTTTGTAATTATCACTGCTGTTGCAAATGAAGCTTGCCTTACCCTGGCTTGCAGCCCACTCCAGTCCTTCCTTGGTACCAAGGCCCAAACTTCTGCCTTCCCAATAAAGTGAGCACTGTTCTCAGTATCCACATCTCTGGCTGTTTCTTTTGTTCGCCTTCCATGGTCCCCTTGGGAGGGGACCCCGTCTGGGGGGGTGACAGACCTGCCTGAACACAGTGAGGATAACGTGGGCTCAGGACCTGCCTCAGGGAGATGCAGCATTGTTCTTAATGCCCTGTTCCATGAGAGCCTGTGTCAGGCATGCCGGGCCTCCCTACTCGCCAGCCCACCTCACCCTCCAACGGTCTCCTCCTCTTCCTGCCCCCATCTAAGTCGTTTGCTCTTACCCCCATCCTCATGCCTCTGAGGCTCCCACCAGTTCCCTCTTCCCCTCCCCAGCTGTCCCAGCCTCCTCTCCCTTCTCTCCCCCTGCCCTTCTGTGACCCTTTAGCTATGGAGTCCCTCATACATCTGAGGGAATTGGAATCCCCTCCACCCCTTGGTGTTCTTGAATACTTGCTGGCCCTGATGGTTAGGAGGTAACTCTCTGGAATCACTGCCTGACCCAGATATGCCTCCCTAAGAGGCCACCGGGCCTGGAGCCCTCCTCCCAGCTGGGGCGCTTCCCTTAGAGACTCGCAAGGTGATGAGCGCCACCCCTCAGTGCAGCAGTGGGCGGGGCCTGGCAGGGCCACCTGGCTGCCCAGGTGGGGCAGGGTGTTCACTCTCTCACCCTAATTAGAGACGGGCTCCAGTCACAGAGATGTCACCACAGCCTGGCAGCTCTTCCCTGAGCCAGCTTCCACTAAGGCGGGGAAGGATGGCTCTGAGGGTGAGTGTGTGTTTGCACAGCATGTGTGAGAATGTCTGGTGTTCCTGCAAGTGTGTAAGTAGAGTGATGTTTTTTACAATCCACTTTTGTGAGTGCCCTGAGGAAAATCAAATCTGTATGACCATTCTGGGCCTCACTCTGCTCTTCTGTAAAATAGGATAAATAATTATTATAGCCAGGACTCTTCTGAGGACCCAGCAAGACAACTGTTGTGCAGGGGAAATAGTGGACATTATTATTTTACCAGTATTGTTGTTATTATTATTTTGGCACTGAGATACTTAACCCACTGAGCTACATCTCCAGCCCATTTTTATTTTTTATTTTGAGACAGGGCCTCACTAAGTTGCTGAGGCTGGCTTTGAACTTGTGATCCTCCTGCCTTAGCCTCCAGAGCCACTGGGATTATAGGCATGTACCATCATGCCCAGCTGGGTACATTGTTATTGATGGGCAAAACACATTCTGCTGACTGGAGCGGTGGCTCAGTGGTTGGAGGGCCTGCCTGGCATGTGAAAGGACCCAGGTTCAAGCCCCAGCACAATATATACAACTAAGTGTTGGAGAAACAAAGGCCAAATGGAAAAATGAATAAAAGTTGATTTCTCTTTCTCTCTCTCATTCTCTCCCTTTCCTTTAAACACACACACACACACATACGCGCGCGCGCACATACACACACACACACACACACACACATTTTGCCTATAACCTTCAGTAGCTCCCACTAGCCTAGAAAAATCCCAACAACTTCTCAGGCCCTTTCCTAGCAGGGGATTCTAGAAATCCAATTTCAGACTTGGAGGGATGAGGAGACCCAGCACAGGAAGAGGACTGTCAAAAGCCAGCTCAAGGGCTAGAGTGCTGGCTTGGTGGTTACGGTGCTTGCCTGGTATGTGTGAGGATGAGAGTTCAAATCTCAGCACCGTGTATATAACGAAGTGTCAGAGCAACAAAAGTCACATGAAAAACTAAAATTGATTCCCCCACCTCACTGTCCCTTTCTCAAAAAACAAATAAACAAAACCCCCAGCTCAACAGGGCAATTCTTTTTTTTTTTTCAAAGATAGAAGGACAGTGAGAGAGAGAGAGAGAGAGAGAGAGAGAATCGATTTTTATTGAGTTTTTCACATGGCTTTTGTTGCTCTGACACTTAGTTGTGTATGTGGGTGCTGGGGTTTGAACCCTTGTACTTGCGCATGCTGGGCAAGCGTAGTAACTGCCGAGCCACCGCTCCAGCCCCTCAACAGGGCAATTCAGAGGGAAGGGGAGCAAGTAGGGTAGACTCCTGTCATGTGCCAACTTTATCACCCTTCCAGGTCAGTTGCCTCCAGGAAGCCTTCTCTGCTTGCTCCAGCTGCACCGTTGGATATCTGCTTGGCTCTTCCACAGTTGTTATCAGGAACCCAACCCTCAGCCCACTGACCAAGACCTGCTGTTTTTCAGTAGTCTGCTGAGAGCACCAGCAGGCACATGGAACCATGTTGCTGCCAGGAGGGGGAAGGAAAGATCAATGGAAAGGAACATTTCGGGGGTTTTTTTTGTTTTTATTTTTTCTTTCAGTTTTTGGGGCTTCTTGGTTCCACATAAAGTAATACATACTCATTATAGAAACTAAGAACCTGATAAACATGGGGGAGAATCACCCATATTTCCTATTCCATTAACATTTAGGTGTGTTCTTTACTGCAGAGGTCCACAGGAGATTCCGGAGCCCTTTGAAATTAGGGCATGAACTGCATTTTACTGCAGGATCATGAACCTTCATTGAATGCTCCCGAGGACCCAAAAATTCAAGCGAGGTTCCATGTGCACCACGTAGTCACCTGCAGATAGCCCACACCTGCCTGCAGGCCGCACATACACACCTGATGGTTTGCACAAACATTCCCACATACCACACACCTTGGGTGCACCTGCTCCCACGCAGACTTGCTGTTGGCCCCTAAAGGCATATTGTTCACATACATGTGCACACGTGTGTTCATAATACAGGCACGCACGTGCACTTTGTACACTCAACTCCCAGGGCACACGCTCCTTTACCCTCCTGTGTTGGTACCGGGGAAACCCTGAAGAAGCGGAGGCCCACGGAGGACAGGCTGATTTCCCGGACGCTGCTGCCACCTACTGGCCGTGTTGCACCTTTCCTGACCTCAGCTTTCTCTGCTGTTAAAGCAAAGAGTTGGAGATAGAGCAGTGGATCTAACTTCTAGTTCCTTAGGAGGGCTGAGAGAAGCCAAGAAGGGAGTCGCAAAGAGGAGTTCAAGCCCAGACCTCTCCACCACAGGCCCCCAGCAGCCCACAGGCCATCTGTGCTCAGAGCAGCGTTGCTTTCGTGTTTGCCACATGGGGCTTCTGGGTGAGTCTGACAACCACTTGGACTAGATGATATCTAAGTTCTTTTTAGCCCTAAAACTCTTCAGCCTCAGTCCATGTCTTATCTGACCACCAGATTGGGAGTTAGCAAAGGGGTGGGCCTGGGTCTGGGTCTCTGCCTCCCACCCACACTTCATAGTACCTGGCACAGGCCTGGCTGCCAGTGGAGGGGCTGAGGATGTGTCCATCTGCTCTGACCGAACCTGGGCAACAGGCGACAGAAAGCATTGCAGGGGCTCAGCAACAACTGGCTAACGGTGTCTGGTGGCATCCACCCTGGCCTTGCCTAGGTTGCTAAGGGCAGGCAGGGATGCCTTTCTGGGGCTTCAGAAGTTGGCCCTCGGGGCTGGAGCAGTGGCTCAGTGGTTATGGCACTTGCCCTGCATGTGTGAGTACATGGGTTCAAACCCCAGCACCCACGTACACAATTAAGTGTCAGAGCAGTGAAAGCCATGTGAAAAATTAAATAAAAATTGATTCTCTCTGTCTCTCTGTCTCTCTCAATGTCCTTCCTCTTAAAAAAAAAAAAAGAAGTTGGCTTTCCAGCTGGAGAGGAGGCTGAGTGGTAGAGTGCTTACCTGGCTTACAAGAGGACCTGGGTTTGAAGCCCACCACCACGTATACAACCAAGTGTCAGAAAAACAAAAACAGATGAAAAAATAAATGAAATTGACTCTCCCTCTTTTTTTTAGAGAAAGAGAAGGAGAGAATCATTTTTATGTAATTTTTCAGCTGGCCTTTGTTTCTCTGACACTTTGTTGTGTATGTGGTCCCAGGGTTTGAACCTGGGTCCTTGTGCATGCCAGGCAAGTGCTCAAACTGCTGAGCCACCACTCCAGCCCCTTGACACGCCCTCTTTTTTTTCTTTTTCTTTTTTTCAAGAGAGAGGGACAGTAAGAGGAGAGAGAGAATGAGAATCAACTTCCATTTAGCGTTTCATGTGCCCCTCACCGCTCTGACATTTTGCTGTGTATGTGGCACTGGGGTATGAACCCATGTCCTTGCACATGCCAGGCAAGCGCCACAACTGCCAAGCCACCACTCCAGGACTTGACTCTCCCTCTTAAAAAAAAAAAAAAAAAAGTTGGCTCTCCAAACCTAGAAGGCGAAGGAGGCTTTGAAGGGGTGGTGGAACTGAGGCTCCCTGAACAGAGCTAGTGGAACCCCCTTGTTCACACAGAGGAGTCTGGATTCAGTTTCAGGTTGGAAACTGGGAGAAAGCCCTTCCTCGCTGGCAGGCGCTTGGGACGCATGAACCCAGATCCTGCCCTTGCTTCAGAACCCCCACATCTGTGGAGTCCTCACACTTGACGCTAACATGCCCAGTGAGGGCCTCACACTAGCACAGGCCTTCGGAAACACTCTGACCTTGTGTGTACAAGGTCACCTGTTTCTGCACAGTTTGGATAAGTAAAATATATTTGTTTTTGTTTTAAAGAGAGAGGGATAATGAGAGAGAGAGAGAGAGAGAAAGAAGAAAGAGAGAATTAATTTTATTTAGTTTTTCATGTGGCCTTTTTTGCTCTGAGGCTTTGTTGTGTACATGGGTGCTGGGGTTTGAACCTGCGTTGCGTACTTGCGCATGCAGGGCAAGCGCCGTAACCGCCGAGCCACCACTGCAGCCCCAGTAAAATATATTTGTACCCAATTAATGAATTGTCTTTTTTTACTCTGATTTTCCCTCCTTCCTAGTTGTGTTCTCCAGGTTTGAGTGGCTACAGGCAGTTTGTATTTTTTTTTAAGAGAGAATCAATTTTATTTTTTTCATCTTGCGCTTGTTTCTCTGACACTTAGTTATGTGTGTGGTGCTGGGGTTTGAACTCAAGTCCTCACACATGCTAGGCAAATGCTTCAACCGCTGAGCTACCACCCCAGCCCCACATTTTGTACTTTTAACTTTGCATTCCTTTTCTTTCTTTCTTTTTTTCTTTTTAGAAAGGGACAGTGAGAGAGAGAGAGAGAGAATCAGTTTTATTTCATTTTTCATGTGGCCTTTGTTGCTCCAACACTTTGTTGTGTGCTTAGTGCTGAGGTTCAAACCTTCGTCCTCGCTCACACCAGGCAAATGCCGTAACCACTGAGCCACTGCCCTAGTCCCTGAATTCCTTTTCTTTCTTTTTTTTTTTTTTACACCAGACTGTAATTTTTAATTAGAATTAGCTACCAAAGACATTGCACCTTTCAAGTCTGTGACTGAGCTTAACAATGTTTAACAGTGGCTTTATTAAGTGAATGCTTGAATGTACTCAACAGTAAATTCAATTTACTTCACATTAATGTTTGCAAATACATTATTAACAATTCTTAAATATTTCAAATCAACCAACTTAGAAGTACAGGAGGCTTGCTCTCAATTCTTCCAAGGTGACATAAAAACTGAAAGAAGCCTAGGACTTGAGTTCAAAGACTCTAACCAACAACCACCATATCATCACTGGTGAATTCATATGAGGGAACTTGTTGGCATTCATCAGCAATCTCAGATGTCCCTACCAACACAGGCTTCATCACAGGCGTGAATTCCTTTTCTTAAAGAGGTCCCCAAATAAGCTGCTGACCTCACTGTCCGGGAATCTTCCCATTGTGTTCTCATTTTCCCAGATGTGCAGATTTTCATAGGGAAAAAAAGTTTTTTTTTAAAGTGCAGATCAAACCCAGGGCCTGACACATGCTAGGGAAACATTCTGCCAGTGAGCTACAACCGCTCAACGGCATTGAGAGAAGAGATGAAGAACAAAGATAAGAGACTTGCTGGGGGTCTCAGCAAGTTGTATGAACTGGGGTTACAATCTGGGACAGTTCCACTTGAAAGCCGGCCTTTCACCACAACCCCTGGCTGGAAGCTGACACCCCTGTGCTCAAAGCCACACTTTTCCAGGGCCCCAGAGATGGCTTGCACCCCTCTGCAGCCCTATGACCGCGAGGAGGCAGCAGACACCATCTTTCTGTTCCCCAGTGCTGGAGCCAGAATCTCAGCTCTCTCCTGCCCTTCTGGCAAATGCCGCATACTGGCTGTGACCATGGGCAGGGTGCTTTGCTGCACACATTTAAATTGTCTCGGCCTCATTTTCCTCATCCATAAAATACGTATATATCATGGGAACAGGACAGTGAGACATCTATGTGAACTCATGATCATTCCCCTGGAAAGGGTACTGCTGTCAGGATTGGCCTCAGCTCTACCCTACAGCAAACACAGAGGGTGGATGGGACTTTTCAGAGACTTTGCATGTTCCACGGTGGGCACCCTCTGTGTCCATGCATGGGACCTCCCATTGGACTCAGCTTTTTTTCCTCTTCACCAACTCACACCTTTCCCTTGGAGGGGCTCTGCAGCTTCCTGGCCACTTTAATGCCATCGTGGGGATTAGGCTTCAAATGGACCCTCCTGGGAAGGAGTCCTGGACCCTGATCCCTTGCCTACCACCAATACTTCCTCTCCTCTCCACCCCTGACATGACTGCTTTACCCTAACTAGAGTATGGACGGCTCCACCTTAAAGACCCTCTGACCATTCCCAAATCTGCCCTTCTATGTCTTAACTTGGCAATTGAGGTCTTCTAAATTTTGGTCTCATGATTTATTCTGTGCTTCAAATATACCAGACCGTTTTCTGTTCCCAGAGCTTGCAAGCCTTGTGCGAGCTGCTCTTCCTGGAATGCCCCTCCCATTTCTATGTAGTAAATTCATCCTTCAAAGTCTGGCTGGAAGGTCACCTCCTCTAGCCAGGCTCCCTCATCCCTCAGAGGGCGTCACATTGGCCTCTCTGGGCTTTGGGTGCGAGTTGCTTTCTGGCCCTCCTCCTAGGAGTCCAGCATCCCAGCAGGCATGTCCATTTCTTTGCCTATGGAGAGCAATTCAGTTTGCAAATGGCTTTCGCTTCTAGTAACCTGGGGTTGGAAAGGCAGGCAGGATGAGAGCCATTACCTCAATTGACAGACGAGGAGACAGGCCAGGACCAGGTCATACACCCTGAAAACAGCAGACGGGAGATTCCAACCTGCTCCTGTTTCTAGCCACATCCTCTGTCTCAGGCCTGAGCTTCCCCTGCCTCTCCCACGTGCCTGCTGGCCTGCCTGAGACCCTCTTCCTGACTTGCACCGAGTGGAGTATTGGTCAATTTTTATTATTTAAATTAATTTATTTATTTAAAGAGAGAGGGACAGTGAGAGAAAGTGAAAGAGAGAATCAATTTTTATTCACTTTTTCATGTGGCTGTGGTTGCTCTGAGACTTCGTTGCGTACTTGGTGCTGGGGTTTGAACTTGTATACTCGCTCATGCCAGGCAAGTGCCATATCCACTGAGCCACCTCTCCAGCCCCTTTTTATTTATTTATTTTTTGAGACAAGGACCACAGGTGTTTGTTTTGTATTTTTAAATAATGTGTTCAATAAAGTTGTATTGAAGAAATAGATGCTTCCGTATGTACACGCCCCACTCCTCCACCGTCTGTCCTTTGGCCTCCTTATCACTCAACTCAAGCACATTTGACGGTGGTGGCAGTGCCCAGGCTCTGGCAGGATAAGAGTCAGCTGGAGGCCCAGACTTTCTTAGAGGAGGAGGAGGAGGAGACACAAACAACTTCCTTCCCCTGCTCCCAAAGCTTATCAGTCCCCCACAGGCCCCAGTAAATTGGGTGCTCAGCCTCTGAAGGAAAGCTGCCCCTTGCCTGTCACCTTCACATTCTCAATTACTTAAGAATTGTGTGACCTTGTGCTCTCACTTCAGTTCTCTGAGCCTCAGACCCTATTCAGATGATTTTTGGCTGGAAGGATTCAACCAGATAAAACGAGAGGATGCACTTAAAATAATAGTGATGACTAAATATGAGCTGCTTCTTCAGAAAGTCACCTCTCACAGGGAGCATCTGGGAGAGAGGTGGAGCCTAAGAATTTCCTGGCAAAGGCAGGGGGCAGGGGCCTGAAGTTCAGGCTCCCCTTCCCTCCACAAAGTGATTGGCAAGGCCTGATCTGTGCTCACAATTTCAAAAGTCACCTCAACAGGAATCACAATTGCCTGGGGAGAGAGGCCCCAGAAGCTGGGCAGAGCTGTCTAGGTTCCCAGGGTTTGGAGGGGGGATAACCTGTTTGTAGGATACAAAGATACAAAGTCACATCCTCTGTACAGACCCTCACATACAGGAATACACAGAGACCGGAGACACTCACAAAATCACAAGCACATTCCCAGATGTATTTCGGATGTACAAACTCAGAAACATCCCAAACACACACATAGGCACGGGCGTGCACACTTATCAGGCTAGGGCAGGCGCTGGCACTGCTGAGTCACCCACAGGCAGCTCAGCCCAGCAGAGCGGGAGCCGAGTGCCTGCCCCCGACAGGCAAGGGGTGGGACCTGCAGCAGCTCTTTAGAATAACCTTGTCTACACTATGCTAAGATTTTCCTGGTCCTGGACTCTTTGATTGAGTCAGGGATCAGAGATGGTAGTTGTAGGGGAGCCCCTGTTTGCAGTGCCCAAATCAAGAGTTCACAGCCTGTTCTCTCCTGGATGCGTGAATACGTGTGGGAGCAATTAGTAAACAATGCTGGATCCATTATTGAGTGTTGCATATGTGTTTTTGGATCCTCTCATTTAATCATCACAACAGTTCCATAGAAAGTTGGTAGTATTATTAATCCCATCTTACCCCGAAAGGGAAATGCCTTTCCCAAAGGTACAAAGCTGGTAAGTGTAGGGTCCAGGCTCCACTGCCTCCAAATCCCTAGCTCTCAAGTACAGGGCGATACTGCCTGTCCGGCAGGTGTGTACAAGGGCACATGAAAGGTGCCTGTATATTTTGGAGCCTGAATGTGTGTGTGCTAGGGTTCACATGGGCAGGGGCTGAAAGGGTCTCAAGTAATTAGATTCCTGGTGGAAGGATCCAAAGCCACTCTGGCACATTAGTGTAGCCCTTCTCTATGAGAAAACATATCCTAGATCTAGGGGCTCAGTCCTGCTCTCCTCTGCTATCTGTGGGCTCTTGGAAAGCAGGGACCAGGACCATGAAGTCTAAAACAGGACCTGACTCAGAGAAGGACTTCATGAAGGGGGAGGGGAAATAAGTGAATTTATGACTCTTAATTCATTGGAGTGCTGATATTACAGTAACACCACCAATCATGATAAATGCTAACACTTATTGGAGGTTTACCCTGGCACTGTTCTTAGCACTTTACACGGATTCTTTCATTTAATTCTGGTAAAAGACCTTGAGGACAATACTTTTATTAACACCATTTTACAGAGGAGGAAACAGGCTTTGGAAGAGTTAGTAGCCAAAGTAATGCAGGTAGTAAGTGACAACGCTGGGGCATTAGGATGCAGGAAACCACTTGCCCTCAGTGTACCTCAGCTTCCTCTCGTTTATCCAAGAAGGGATTAACTCTCCATAGCTCTCCAGTATGGAGTTGTCTGATTCCTCTACAAGGACCAGGGGTTATGTTCATTCTTTGTGGGAAGAAGTCCTAAGGGGGGGCTGGAGCCGTGGCTCAGTGGTTTTGGCGCTTGCGTGGCAAGCATGAGGACCCGGGTTCAAACCCCAGCACCATGTACACAACTGAGTGTTGGAGCAACTAAGGCCATGTGAAAAACTAAATAAAGTTGTTTCTCTCTTAAAAAAAAAAAAAAAAAAAAAGAAGTCCTAAGGGCAGATTTAACCTTAATCTGATGAAGAACTTTTGAAGTCTTGGGAATGAAAGTCTGCTCTGGGAGGTGGTGGAGAGCTTCTGGACATCAGTGTCATGGGAGCAAACCCAGATCTGAGGTGCAGGAGAGGAATCTGGGATCAGCTACCATATAAGCCCATTACAGCAGTGATGGGATGGACCATGAGGAGGGAGAAAGTCTCCGAGAATAGTGGCAAGACTGGAGCAAGAGAAACCAGAACTCTCGTTTACTGAATACCTCTGTGTGCCAGACTTGTGCTTGGCTAATATATAGCTAATTCTCAGAAAAACACTGTAAGATTTAGAGCTGAAGAAACTCAGATTCAGAGAAGTGACTGGCTCAAGGTCGAATAGGACGAAGTGGGACAGTGATTCAGGTGAGTCTGGTCAAGGTCACTTCCCCAGATCTTCTATGACCCACCCTGGTTCCAACCTGGTACCCTTAGGGACAGCACCACGTGGCAAATTGCCTCATACTTTTGCCATATGACGTCAGAGACCACACCAGCCAATCCAGGAACGCCTTGCCCTCTCCTCCCCTGACCCTCGTCGTCTCCCTAGCTGCCCGGGAAGGGGCGGGGTTAGGCTCCCGGGCCAGGCCGCACCTGCAGCCCCCGCCCCTTCCCGGTTGCTACACCCGCCCTCCTCTGCCTGGTTCTGCCCGCCGCCCCGCGGATTGGCAGATGCCTGCACCAATTAAAGGACCTCCCGGGGCAGGGGCGGGGCCTCACGTCAGAGTTGCCCTGTCAGTGCAGGTGGAGGCCCCCGGCGGGGCAAAGTGGCAGGAACCTCTTAAAGGGCGAGAGCAGCGGAGAGTGAGAACGCGACCCGGCCCGGCCCGGCCAGGTCCCCGCCCGGACCAACTCAGGTGAGCCTGGACCACCTGGGGGGCAACCCCTGGTCCCCGAGAAGAATTGGGAGAGGGACAGAGGAGCCCACCCCCAAGGGCCCCGGCCGTTCCGGGAGGGGCGAGACCAGGATCCAAGGGTCCGGGGAGGGGCTCCAGAGGTCTTGGGTTCTAGGGTCTGAACTTGGGGTCCAAGGGGCCTGGAAGTTCAGGTGCCGGAGGGCCTCGGGCGTCTAAGAGGGGCTCCGGGAGCTCGGGTCCGGAACGAGACTCTGGCTGCTGGCGGTCCGGGTCCCAGGCTCGGTCTCCGCAGGCGGGTCCCTGGGAGCCGCGCAGCGCAAGGCCACCCCACCCCCGCCCGCCCCGCGCGCTCCTGCCCGGCCGCCGCAGCGGGAGGGGGCGCCGCGCCCGGAGCCCCGCGCCCCGCTGGCCCTTACGTAACTGAGTTTCCGGACCCAGGGATCCGCGAGCTGGGGCGCCGGCTCTGGCCACCGGGATGGCCCTCGGGTCGTCGCCGCGGTCCCACACACTCCCTTCCAGGCTAGGTCTAGAGCACTTCCCTCTGGTTCTGGTCTCCCGGGGTCTCTGTGGGTCCAGGTCCCTGCTCGCGGTCAGCCCCCGGTTCCCTGAGCCTCATCGCTCATTTCCCGGTGCCCAGTCTCTCCCTGTCTCTGTCCTCTGTCTTTGCCCAAGAGCTGCCTCTCTCGCCCGTACTTTCCCGCAGGCCCCACCTCTTTGGGGTAGAACGGGATCCCTTGGGTCTAGCAAGTTGGAGGCATTGACTTGTCCAGGCAGACCCCGTGCCGAACTGCCTGGAACGGGGAGAGGGACTGTCCGGTTGGGTTGGGTAAGGTTATTCCGGGGTCCATAGCTTTCTCTGGGAGGGAGTGGCTACATGTGACCCCTCAGGTTCCTGCACTAGAGCAGAAGGCAGTCTCTGGGGTCCTTTTCTGCAGTAGGAGTCTTGGAGAGCCTGGTTGGGGTTTTAAGGCTGTTGGGAGTGTGTGTGTGAGAAGTGCCTGGGAGACTGATGCCGAGGTGCACGCCTGTAATCCAGCAACTCTGGAGGCTGAGGCAGGAGGATTACAAATTCAAGGCCAGCCTCAGCAATTTAGCAAGGCCCAAGCCACTTACTGAGACCCTGTCTTGAAATAAAAAAATAAAAAGGGCTAGGGATGTGACTTAGTGGTTAAGCACCCCTGGGTTCAATTCTTGGTACCAAAACAAAAACAAAAACCCACAACCAAAAACAATTCCCCTCAAAAACACAACACAACAAAACAACAACAACAAAAAAAACTGCTTAGTGCCTTAGCCTCAGGTCCTCAGCTACTGAAGATGAGAAAGGGCAAAGATGAGGAAGGGCGGAGGAGGGGCCAGAGCACCCATCCCTGCCTTCTGTAAGCTCCCCACCTCCACCCCAGTGCAGACCTGGAGGAACGTGTTCACCAGAGCCTGGGGTGGGGAGGGGACTGATGGGAAGAGGCCAGAGAGACTTTTGCATGGGGGTGGGGGTGAGGCAGAGGGGGTGGAGATAGAAGTGATAGACCATCAGGTCTAAGGAACAGGTTGTGGAGGTCACTCCCTTGCTATCAAAGCCATCCTGAGAGTCAGACACAGACACCTCAGAAGTAACTTGTGTACCCTGCAGCCTGTGGTAACTGCTACTGTCAGATGCATGTAAATAAGGTGTTATAGCAGTTTTGAGGTGGGAATTATTAACTCTGCCTGAGAATGGGGGAGAGGAGAATGCAGAAGGAGGTGGCAGGTCTGGGAAGAAAAGGAATTAGTATAGAGAGCCATGAAGGAGAGAGAGCGACATCAGTGCCCTTGCATGCAGGAGAACTGGGTTTGAATCTTAGCCCTGCCACATCCTTGCTGTGTGACTTCACATGAGTCACTTCACCTGTCTGAGCCCCAGATTTCTCTTTAGTCAATATTCTGACCTTATGGGCATTAGCAGAATCAAATGAGGAAGCAAGTATCCAGCTGGTCTGAGAGCAGGCCAGTGGGGCTGCTTTAAGATGGAATGGAGTGGGGAAGCCCTACTATTTCCCCTGTGTATATAGAAGAATCAGGCAGGGCCTGCCAGGTCCCAGCAACATGGAGTACGGGTGGAGTGCCTGGGTGTGTGCGTAGCACTCAGTGAGACAAGGAGATTCCACACCCTGTTGTCTCCTGATTGACCCATCCCTACACCCTAGACCAGGCTGGCCTGCCTCTGTAGGCACCAAGTGCCAATAGAAGCTCCCAGGGCTCCCCAGCTGCCCCACCCCCTAGGCTAGTGGGGGTGGAGCCCTGGCAGTGGAGGGCCAGCACCCTCTCTGCAGAGTGGATCCTGGCCAGGAGTCTGGCTGGCTGTGCTGGGCAGGAATATCCCAGCCTGGCTGGGAAGATGCTGACGCTGTGCAGGTCCTGTGGAGGCCCAGAACTTTGTTGCCTGGAGCCAGGCCCAGCTGATGGGACCTGGGCTGCAGGGTGAGGCAGAGGCTGGGGTTGGACTGAGGACGGGGGGATGCAAGGAGAGCATTCTAAAAGGGACCTTGAGCAGAGGTGCAAAACCAGAGAACCTCATTTTGCTTATTTCCTAAGCCTCTCACATGGTGTGTGCCATGTACAGGGTTGCCAGCCACAGTGCTGAGAGAGTACTCACAGGGGCCTCACCATAGAGGTCGTGAGCTGAGATTTGTTGGGGATTTGTAGAGTGGGTTTGTATGACGGTCCTCCTGCCCCAGGGGCAGGATTCAGAATTTCCCCAGGGCCCAAGATTCTGGTGTTTATTAAAGGGAACAGAATCCCAACCCCTCATAGTCTGCAGGGCAGGCACTTTTCTTCCTGGGTCCGTTTCCCTTACTGTGAAACGAGGAGAGATGAGCCTGGAATCTCTGTGGGTCTTCTGGCACACGCTACTCTAGCCTCAGGACCTGAGGATCTTAGTCTACTCTCTACCCTTATCCCACACAAGGGAACGGGATGGAGCAAGATCGAGATCGGCTGTGATGAGCCCACAAGTCCTATTCTTCTTCTTCTTTTTTTTGAGATGGAGGGAGAGAGGGAGATGGGGGAGAAGGAGAGAATCACTTTTATCTATTTTTCATCTGATTTTTGTTTCCCCGACATTTAGTTGTATATGTGGTGCTGGGGTTTGAACCCAGGTCTTCGTGCATGCCAGGCAAGCGTTCCAACTGTTGAGCCACAGCTCCAGCCCCCACAAATCCTATTCTTGACTTGTGTTCTCTGATCATAATCAGGACCACTGCCTCTTAAGCACTTACTGTGCACAGCATTCTGTTGTAACCTTTTAATGCGCAGCATTACTCATTTAATCCTTACAACCTCGTGAGCGAAGAACCATTATCCCTGTTTCGCAGGAGTTCATGGAGGTGAGTTGACTTGATCTGTCACAGCTGGGATTGAACTCAGGTCCAACTCCAAAGCCCAGATTTGACTAGGACAGGGGCCTTCACCCCACAGGTACCAAGGAGTTCACATTGCTTAGCCCTCACCCGTGGAACATTTCCAGATGCCCCTCTGCTGACTCCTGCTGGAGCAAGCTCTGAGCTCTGGGATGTTCAGGCTGGAGAGAGGGGGAATATGATGTGCCACTTGGCATTGGGTGCCCACTGGGCCCAGCATGGTGGAAAAGGAGTAGGGGACACAATCTGCAGGTCAGGGTCCACTGGAACTTTCCCCAGAGGGCCAACCCCACCCAGGTTCAGGTACAAGACCTGGGCTTTAAGCAACCTTGGTATGTGGCTGACTTTGGGCCTCAGTTTCCCCATCTATAAAACATGGATTTACATACATAGATATCCCTTGATGTGCAGGTTAGTGTCTGAGGTAAAGAGGTAAAGGAAGGGTCAAGGTGGTGATGACTGAGGCTGTGGAGGAAAAGTTGGGGTCACATGTGAGCTAGAATCCTGGCTTCACCACTTAAGAGGTCTTGGAAATGATAGCCCCAAAGGCACATAGAGAGGAGTCCTTTGGCCTCACTGTCCTCATCTGTAAAATGGGAATAGCAATAATTTTGCCTTTGTCACACCTTGGTTTACTGTGAAGGTCAAAAATGAGGCATTGGTAGAATCAGGGGAGAGCATAGTTTCTACTTATTTTTCTGTACAAAAATGGTAATTCTGGGCATGTGTTTGTGGAGAGGGGACGTTTCCAAAAGTCCCTCTGCTGAAGTACTTTACTATGGGGATGTGCTGGAGAACACCCCAAGAGCCCTCGGCTACCTGTGCCCAAGCTTCACCTCTCATGGGCTCATGTCGTCCTTGGAGCAACCTTGTCACATAGGTGGTGGCTTCACCTGCCTTGAAACCCCTGTAACAAAAATAGCACTATTGGACAGCTTACGGAATGCCAAGCATTGTTCACAATGTTTTGTATGGGTGAATTCATGTGATCTTCACACCAGTGCTCATCCATCCCCGCTTTACAGTTGAGCAAATGAGGCATGGAGAAGTTTAAAATAGGCCCAATGTCACAAGTGGTAGAGCTGTGAATGATGGAGCCTGCATCTGAGCCCACATGCCTAAGTCTCTTTGAGATGCTCATCGCACTTGTAGATGGGTGATTATTTACACACGTGCCCCTCACTGCACTGGGGGGATCGTGTCTGTCTTCTCTAAACCCAATCCCCTAACCTGGCACCCAGGTGAACGCTTGTCCGCAGGAATTAATTTGCTGCCTCTGGTGGATGGGCTGGGCCCCGGGAGGCCTGGGGAGCTCAGGGTGGATTATCAGATGGCCCCCAGAGGCAGGGGGAGGGCAGGGTTCTCTCCTGGCCAGGCCAGCTGAAGCGGGGCCCCAGAGAGCTTGCCTGGTGCTTGTGTTGGTTTCTCACTGCTGTCTTTTGCCTCCATGTGCTGCTGCGATGGCTCCACCTCCACCGCCTCTCCCCGACCTGCTGTGTGACCCTGATGGCTGCTTCTGGGTGAGTACTGGTGCTGTTCTAATGCATGTCCTGTGGCTCTGAGGCCACTGGGAGGCAGAAGAAGCAGCTCAGGGGTCCGGTGGAAGTGTTCAGAGAAGGTACTCTGTGAAGTTAGGATCCTACCACAACCAGGGCTGATTTCTCTCGCTGCTTGACACACTGGGAAGTGACTTTTGGGTCATGTGATACATTGAAAAGTCTTTCAGGTGGATTGACTTGGAATAGAATCTTTATTTTGCCACTTACCAATGACAGCTCTTTGCATCTCAGTTTTACGTCTAGAAAATGAGAATATTATTACCTAGCTGCCCCACGAGGACAGGGATTCTTGCTCGTTTGTTCCACTGCTATGTCTGTAGCACCTTGGATACAGTGAATGTTTTTGAATGAATAAAGATATTTGTTGAGCTTCGACTGTGCACCAATCAATGTGCCTCCTGTTGGATTAGTTGGTTAATGGAAACCAAGTGCCCCGTGTCATAGGGGCTCAGTGAGTATCTAAACTGAGTGAGGGGCGAAGTACCACACAGACATCAATCAGCAGGGAAAGGGACCTAGGCAACTGGACCTCAGCAGGAGTGGCGGAGCCTTTAGCTTTCATGGGGGGGTGCAGCTGGGAGAGTCTGGGTGAAGGTGGGAGGGGTGAGGAGAGTTCTGCCTTCCTGGTACGGATACTTTCCTATCTGTATGATCTTGTACAAGCCATGAATTTCTCTGTGCCTTGGAGACCACATCTGTGACATGTATATCACAGCACTTTTACTGTATGGGTATAGGAAGGAGCCAAAGAGGGGTGTCCAGCACACGGCCCCACCATCTCTGGGGCTGAGGATCAACCCAGGGTCTTGTGTATGCTAGGCAAGTGCTCTACCACTGAGCCACATCCCCAGCCTTCCCACTTGGTATTGATGGTTTCTTCTAGCCTTGGGCTTAATCTGGGAGGAGCTAATTAAATATCTTTTTTTTTTTTTTTTTTTTTTTTTTTGGGTCTCCTTTCTCCTACTTCAACTTCCCACCTAGCTGGGACTAGAATCCAAGTTAGGCCATGAACATCCTGGCAGGGTGACCAGGGCCCAGGAACACAGGCTGGGCTGTGTCTGGTGTGGAATGTGGCTGAGTGGAGGTTCCAAATTAGCCACTTTTGTGCTGTGTGACTTGGTTCAGTCATCCTCCTTCTCTGCCTCACCTGTAAAATATGGTTAATAAAGGCCACTTCCCTTGGAGAATGGTTTACCTAGAACATAGGTGGGTAAGGTATTATTATCCATGTTAGTATTTAGCTCCGGCTGAGGTTCCAGGGCCAGCCCTGGAGAATTACATGTTAGGCCTTGGGGCCCTGAGGAGCTCTGTCATAACGTGTGTTGCCACATGTTGGATGTTTCCTAGGTGCTGGGGTGCTTGTTATATGCTCCTTTAGACATACTCCCTCAGGTCTTCCCCCCGGTGACCCTCTGAGCTAGGCATTTTCTTCCCCATTTTATGGATGAGGAATTGGCACTGGGTAAGTCAAGTGAGTTATCCAGAGTCCCAGTTATTGGAGGGGAATCAAATCCAAATCTGACCCCAAGGCCCAAATTCTTAGTTTGAAACTCTGTCATCTCCCCCAGGGGGGCAGAAGTACACCTAAGTCCTCTCTTTCTCCAGCGTCCAGCACGGTGCTGATGGGAGCTGTCGGGATGTTTGTTGGATGAATAAATTCACTCATAGCATGTGCTGCTCCCTACCAGGCTCTGCTGCTTTAAGAGTTTTGAAGAGGGGCGATAATACAAAAACAGGAGAAGGCTACACAGGACAATGGCTGAAGGTCACACAAGTCCATCTTCCTTTCTCTCTCTCTCTCTCTTTCTGCAGTGTTAGGGATGGAACCAAGGGCCTTGCTCATGCTAGGCAAGCGCTGTACCACTGGGCTACATCCCCAGTCCCAAGACCTGGCTTTGAATCCTAGTTGTGTGACCTGACAGATATGTAAGCTCTTAGAGCCTCAATTTCCTTATCTGTAAAAGGAGAAGAATAAAAGAACCTTCCTATGTCCTAAGGTTCTTATTAGGATTAAATAGTGAGGCCCATGGTAAGTGCCCAATAAATGGTGGTAAGGAGCGTTGTCCTGGGATTATAAAGATGTCCCTCTTGCTGGGCCTGGTGGTGCATGCCTGTAATCCCGGTGGCTCAGGAGGCTGAGGCAGGAAGATTGGAATTTTTTAAGAGAGAGGGACAGTGAGAGAAAGAGACAAAGACAGAATCAATTTTATTTAGTTTTTCATGTGGCTTTCAGTGCTCTGAGACTTTGTTGTGTACGTGGTGCTGGGGTTTGAACTTGGTTACTCACACATGCCAGTCAAATGCCATAACTGCTGAGCCACTGCTCTAGCCCGGAAGATTGCAATTTCAAAGCTAGCTTCAGCATCTTAGCACAGCCCTAAGCAACTTAGTGGGAGCTTATGTCAAAAACAAAACGAAACAAAACAAAAAGCAAAGAGGGTGGGAGAGGTGGCTGAGGTGGCTCAGTAGTAGAGCACTTGCCTGGCACATGATGCAAGGTCCCAGGTTCAATTCCCAGTACTGCATACACAAATAAATAAAGAAGAACAAAAACCAGATTTTAAAAAGAAACTAACTCTCTCTCTCTAAAAATAAAAAATAAAAAGGGCTGGGGATGTGGCTCAGTGGTAAAGTACTTCTGGGTTCAATCCCCAGTACCAAAAAAAAAAAAAAAGAAAAAAGAAAAAAAGCGTCTCTCTTGGGATAGTGGATATCAGGTCAGGGAGGGACCCAAAGGGTACAGATGGATAGCAACTTAGTCTGACAGGTTCAGAAAGGTACCTGTGGGGTTCAGGGGAGGGTGCTTATAGAAGCTTATGGAAATAAGAATGGCCCTCCCTTTCCTAGTCTTCAGTTGTTGTTTGTTTGTTTGTTTTTATTTTTTTTAAAGAGAGAGGGACAGTGAGAGAGACAGAGAAAGAGAGAAACAACTTTATTCAGTTTTTCACATGGCCTTCGTTGCTCCAACACTTAGTTGTGTACGTGGTGCTGGGGTTTGAACCCGGGTCCTCGTGCTTGCCAGGCAAGCGCTGAAACCGCTGAGCTACCGCTCCAGCCCCTGTTTGTTTGTTTTTAAACTGGGGATTGAACCCCAGGGTGCTTTACCACTAAGCCAGGTCCCCAGCCCTTGCTAAGTTGCTGAGGCTGGCCTCTAACTTGTGATCCTCTTGTCTTAGTCGCCCAAGTATAATCATCTGCTTTAACTAATGCCCCCTCTGTGCAAGGCCCGTGCTGGCTTGTGGTCTGGGGATGATTCTCTGTAGTCCTTGTCCCTCCTTCCCCCTGAGGAGCTGAGGAACCACCAAGTCTACCTTTGATTGACGTGCTAGAGTGAGAAAAGGTGTTCTTAGGCAGAGACCAGGAGAAAGGACATTCCTGGTGGAAGGAACTGTATATGCCAAGGCACAGAACTGTGGCCTGCACTCGAGGGAATATGGCTGGAGATATGGGCTCAGGAGAGTTAAGGGGACCTGACCTGCAGGCAGTGGGAAGCCACCATATATGAAGCAGAGAAGGGCAGGGGCAGGGCTGCTGTCCAGGTGAGGAATCACTGTGGCTATGCCATGGGCAGCGGGTAGAGGCCTTTTTAGGAGGCAGAGCCAGCATGATGTGGAAATGGTCTGCAGTGGGCAGCGGGAGAGTACCAAGGTGAGAGCGGGTCCTGGGGTCTAGGGGAACTGACCCACTGGAGTCCTGGGCTGAGGGAGCCTATGGGAGGAGGAGCCAGGGGATCAAAGGGGAAGAGCCACTCATTTGCTCCTTGTCACCTTCCCCTTCCGCTGCCCCAGGCAGCAGCCATATCCCAGCTGGACACTGGACAAGGTGTCTGGCCACAGGGTCCAGGGCTCCCACTCCTAGCTTGGTGATCCTTGTGGTGACCCTGGTGGGTCTGGCAGGGATGAGAACTCTTTGGGATGGGGGCCCCTCAGTGTCTGGGTAGAAGCCCTGGGTTCTAGGCCTATCAACCCTGTCACCAAATGTCTATGTCACCGCAGAAGTTGTTCCCTCTCTCTCACCCTCCTTTTCCTGTCTTGAGAGTGAGGATAAGAAAACCTGTTTTGCCTGACTCAAAGATTTGGTGATAATACTCAACTAGACAATAAACACTGATTGAGCACTGGCTTAGCTGGGCTCTGGGGGTCTGAAGATAACTCAGACTGGGCTCCTCAGTGTGGTGAGCCCAGGGGAGCAGGTGGTTAACTCCTTCTAGTCGTGGGGGGAAAAGAGAACTAAACTGGCAGAAGGGTGCATCTGAGCCCTCTGGAAAGAACAGCCGTGAGTCGTAGGGAACAGATGCTCCCCGGAGAAGCTCTGCAGTTGGGTGTGGCCGGAGCAGAAAGGGGGAGGCAGGCAGTGATGGGTGATGGGACTGAGTGAGAGGTCCGCTCCACGGGGCTTTGGGCTGGCCACTGGCTCTCCCTCCTGCTCCTTGAGACTGCCAGGGCTCTTGCCGCCCTGCTCCCGCCATCTCCCTGCCTTCCCTTTCTCACCCGCTGCGCTCTCAGACCCAGTGGCTCCCTCTCTCCGCAGTCAGCAACCTGGGTTCCCTGCCAGCCCTGCCACTGACAAGTCACCGAGCCTTCAGTCACGTGCTCCCCCTCTCTGCACCTCAGTTTCCATCCCAGTCAAATGGGGACAGCAGGCCTTCCTCTTAGGGAGGGCAGAGGCTTCAGTGAGGTAATCCTGGTAGACTTCCTGGCCCTGCAGTGCAGACACCACAAGCAGGCATTCTAATTCAATCCTCTGTAGCTGGACCGTCATCTCCTGGCCCCACCCCCTGCTTCCCTTGCCTCTCCTGGCAGCCTGCTCTGGTCAACAAAGGAAGGAAAAGATTAAGAAACAAGCCCAAGTCTCCAGAGGGGCCCTGGTCCACAGCCAAGCTGGTTCCCCTCCTGCCTCTTGGCCTCCTTGGCCTCAGTCCTGAGGCCTGGGAACCCTCCCGCCCCCAACCTAGGGGACCCTCCCCAATCCGAGGCCAAAGCCAGCTGCAGCCCAGAAACAGGGATAAATTTATAAAATATGTAGTTTTATTTTTTCCTTCCCCTGGAAATGGATAATCAGGCTCTTTTTTTTTTCTTCCTGGTGCTGGGAGAGGAGAATATGTGATATCCTGGATCTTTTGAGGTCCCATGGTTGGGGCAAAGCAGGGTCCTTGAGCTTTCTGGAGTCTGTGACAGATGCTGGCTATCAAGTCCCTTTCATACAGGTGCAGGGAATCAGGTTGGGAGGCCAATGGTGCAAGGCCATTCAAGGCCGTTTTGGCTCTGTCCCATGAATGAATGTGGAGCAGGGACCTTGGAAGTTGTCACTTAACCTGTTGAGCCTCAGTTTCCTTTGCTGTAGAACGGGGCTGACTTTGCTGTGGGGTTGGCAGTCATCTAGGTAAAGCAGTATTGAGTCCTGGGGGGCTGGTAGCACCGTCATTGCTACTGTGACTGCTGCCTCTTGAGGAAGTTCTGCCCTATTCCTTTACAGTCTAGGAACTTGGAGTGTTTGATATGGTTTTGTATTGAAAAAGTGACACACGATAAACCAGTTTTGAAGCCAGAGGTTCAGCATCTTCTACGTTCTCGGTTGGCAAGGACATAGTTTCCCTTCTGCAGTCTTCTCTGACTGGACGCCACTGTAAGCACTTGGGAAAAGCAGAGTAGCAAGGGTCCTGCGCTGCCCAGGCCAGGGCCGAGGGGCAGAAGTGGACGTGAGCTCCCTGGAACCGCCCTCCAGGACTAGGACCACATGAAGACTTCTGTGGAAGCCGGGAAATAGGCCCAAGAGAGAAAACCTGGCCCAGAGCCCCAAATGCGGGGAGTGGAAGGGAACACTGGGCCCTCACCCTGAGAGACCTCAGGCCATCACCTGCCACCCAGAGCTTCTGTTTTCAGATTTGTAAAAGGAAGGGAAAGGATGGATGCCTGAGGTTTCTACTGATATTTTAGGATGTAAAACAGTATCCTGTGAGCTGCTAGGCCTGATTTCCCAGCTTCACCACGTAACCAGCGACCTCTAGCTGGTCGCTTCACCGTAGTGAGCTTCAGCTTCTCATGTATAAAGAATGGGAAAAATATTAGCACCTTCTCATAGGATCATTTAAGGGCTAAATTAGCTAATTTGTGTAAAATACTCGGTCTATAGTTGACACATTGGACTTGTTGTGGTTATTCTGTAACCAGTAGAGAGTCAAGAAGAAAAGGCCAGTCAGGAAACAGTTCAGGGAGAAGGCAGAGCACGCCCACCTGGTTCCATCTGTTCACTCCTTCCCTCAATTAATATTAGAATATCCACAGACAGGGTAAAGACAGGGGCAGGGTGGTGGCAGAAAGCAGGAGTCAGACACACTTGCCCATGCTAGTTGTGTGATGTGGTCATTTACTTCTCTGGGGCCTACTTCCTCCTGTGTGACTGGTAAGAACAGTGGACAAAGAAAAACCTCTGGAATTGTCCTAAGTTTAAGAGGGTCTCAGTATACAGTGGGTGATGAATCTTTGCCTCCATCTCTCCCTAGCTCTTTTAACGACTGGAAGTCTGATCTCAGGCAAGCCATTGAACATGTAGCAAACTTCCACCCCGGGGCCTTTGCACTTGTTGGCACTTGGCATGGCACATTCTACTTTCTACAAATAGTTTCTTGGCTTGTTGCCTCAGTCCCTTGATTTTGCTGTTTAAATGTTACTTTCTTCATAAGGCCTTTTTTTGACTATCTTATTTAAAATTGCAACACCCTTTGTTCCCTGCACCTCGGCACTCCCTAACTGCCTTCCTGGCTTATCTTTCTCCATAGTACTTGTCACTCTTTGATTAATTACTATATTTGATTGATTATTTGTGTATTATCTGTCTCCCCTCTCGGAATGTAAGGTCAGTGGATGACGGTGATTTTTATCTGTCTTCTTCAGTGTTATAGCCCTTGTACCTAGAACAGTAAATATGGCAAACAGTAGGTTCTGTAAATATTTGTCGAATAAATAAATGAATAAATGGAGCCTCTTCTCCTCTCTGGGTTTCGCATTGTGCTGAGCACGTAGTAGATTCTCAATAAATAATTGCACGAGAGTATGTGTGAGTTGTAAGGAGAAAGTGAGTGGTCATCCTCTCTTCCATTTGCCAGATAATTCTGTGGCTGGGTCAACTCTAAGGCCCTTCAGCTTCTGCTGTTTTCTGCCAGGGCATCAGTTTCCGTTGGAGTGCCCAAATCTTTTGTTCCTGAGCCTGAGCTATGCAGAATTTCTAGTTGGGGCTGTTTGGCTGTTGGGCCTACAATGGTGATTATGTCATTATTGATAATTAGCAGCTAGGCCCAGATTATTGAGCTTTTTGTTTCTCAGCAGAATTCACAGCAGAGAGCTGTGCTAGTGGGTGGGGGTGGGCAGGCCTGGAGCAGCTTCCCCACTTCCCAGTTCTGAGCCCATAACTCAGGCAGACCAAGAGTGTGGTGCTCAAAGCTAGGGGCACTGCTGTCCCTAATTGCTGTCTTCCCCAGTACGTATCCTACAAATTTCTCCCTACACTTTCTGTCCTCTCTGGCTGGCCTGGAATGGTAGGGGTTCTGGGTGCCCTCAGGGGAGCTAGGTATAGGGTTTCCAAATGCTCATCTTACAGGGATGTTTTCTGAGGCTTAGCATTTAGGCATTATGGAGGAAATAACATTGGGTTATTTCTAAGAACCTGGGTTATTTCTAAGACCCTACTTTGTGCTGACTTACTGGATGACTTAGGCATATCAGTCCCTCTTGCTGGGCCTCTGCTTTCTCAACTGTTAAACAGAGATAAGGATACATGCTTGGCCTCACTGGGAAAGAGAGACAGGATAGCACAGTGGGAAAAGAATTGAGTTCTGGAGTCAGACTGACTTCCCAACAGTACTCCTTCCTAGCTGTGTGACATTGGGTAGATTACTTTACCTCTCTGAATACTTCTTTGACTTCAGTTCTCAAAGCTAGAAAACAGGCTTAAAATATTTTTACCTACTTTATAGTGTTGTTGTGAGATTTAGTAAGAGAATATGGGTGAAGTACCTAGGCACATAGCCAGTGCCTTGCCCATCTTTGCTGGTATTATTATTGTGACCATCATGGAAATGAAAGCACTTTGTAAACTGTAAAAGGGTCAGTAGCAATGGGGCCAGGTAGATGTGGGTTTGAATCCTAATTTGGATACTTGCTAGCTGGGTGATCTTGGGCATGATTTTTCACTTCTTTGAGATTCTACTCCTCATCTGTAAAATGGGAATTATAGTCATACCTTCCTCAGGAGCTGTTGTGGAGGTTCACTGACATATAAGTGACAGAAGGCTGGTACGTATTATCCCCATTTTACAGCTGAGGAAGGCAGGGGAAGTGACTTGCCTGAACTTACATAGTATTCTTAGTAGTGGATCTTTGGTTTGCACTCAGGGCCCCTCACCTCTTCCTGCCATCGCCTCCGTAAGGGGTGATGATATTGCTTGTTAGTACAGCGCTGCAGGATTCATTCCATTTTTACTGGGAACCCCAGGGCCTGCACAAAGGAGGTACCAGCAAATGCTTGTTGGGTGGAGAAAGGGGGGAAACCATTGTGTCCCCACTCCCTGGGAGCTTTTGCTTTGAGTTGAGGATTCTTTCCACTGGGTTGATAACAAATTTAGAGTAAAAATCATACTCAGTGTAGCTGAGGGGCTTTATAATCTGCAGACCCCTTTTATACATCTGGTTTCATTTGATCTTTCTGGCCCCCTTGTGAGACAGCTTGGGTAGGCACAGCCACCTCCATTTGACTGGTGAGGAAATGGAGGCTTAGAGTGGGTGTTATTGACTGAGTACGTGTGGCTCTTCTCCCAAATGCATATATCGGCGCTCAACCCCTGATGTGATAGTATTGGAGATGGAGCCTTTGGGTAGTAATTAGGGTTAGATGAGCTTATGAAGGAGGGGCCCTCAGGATGAATTAGTGCCTTTGGAAGAAGACACCAGAGAGCTTTCTCTCTGCCATGTGAGCACACAGCAAGGTGGCTTTCTGCAAGCTATGAAGATAGTGCTCACCAGAACCTGACCATGCTGGCATCTTGGACTTGCAGTCCTCGGAACTGCGAGAAAATAAATCCTGTTGTTTAAGCCATGCAGACTGAATTTTTTTCTGGTGCAAGGGATCAAACCCAAACCCTCATGCACACTAGACAAGAGGTCTTCCACTCAGCTACATCCTCAGCCTCATCTGTGGCATTTTGTTAAGGCAGCCTGAGCTGATGGAGGGTAAGTGACTTGTTCAGAGTCATCAGTAAGTGACTTATTTGTAATATTTCTTTCTTCCTCACCATAATGCACCCGACAATGGGAGCTTGGAAACTGAGGTTAGCTGAATGTTAGCTGGGCAGCTCAGGAACTGTCCTGTCATAGAAGTTTTGGAGGATACTAAAGCAAACCTGGCCACTTCTGTATACCCAGTCCCCTGCTTCCCTGCATCTCCTCCTCTGTCCTGTCCCTTTCCCAGGTAAGGGTTGGGCCAGGCTGACTTTGCCAGGTTTAAAAGGGGCTCATTTAGCAGGTGGCACCAGGCCCCTCTCTTGCTTCTTGGGAAAGTCTCTAGAACTAGAGAATTCCCTGCTCTAAGGAGAGAGATTAGTGGGTTAAGCTTGAGTATGCAGGAGGCTTTACTGGATCAGGGTCACTGGGCTCCTTCCAGCTGGTGAGAGAAGGGGCTTGGGGCAGGTCACGGGAGGCCAGGTTTTTGGGTCCTTCTTTGAATGTCCCAGGGCTACAATCAGAAACAGCCACAACAGCCTTTCCCTGGGGTTTTTGGACGGGTGTTGGTGTTACCCATTTGTATCATTTCTAAACTGCTTTCCTGAGAGTGATATGAAAGCAGTGTGGAATAGAGGATGGTAGCATTTGACAGGACTCACCTGATATTCTAAGCTATATAGCTTCTTCAAGTGTAATTGAGGCTAATGATGCTTTGCAAGATTGCTGTGAGGCTAAATGCAGTAATGCAGATAAAGCATTTAGCATGTGCCCTGCACATAGTAAATACCTCATAAATGTATTGTTAACTAATTTTAGATTTTTTTTTATTCCACAGTGCAGGGGATCAAACCCAGGACCTTGCACATATGAGGAAAGCACTCTCTACCACTGAGCTATATTCCAGCCCCAGTTTTTATTATTATTTTTTATTTTTTTAAAGAAGGAGGGAGGGAGAAAGAAAAATCAATTTTATTTAGTTTTTCATCTGGGCTTTGTTTCTCTGACACTTAAGTTGTGCCTGTGGGGTTGGGATTCAAACCTGGGTCCTTGTGCATGCCAGGCAAATGCTCCAACCGCTGAGCCACTATTCCAGCCCTTACTATTTTTTTTTTTTTTTAAAGAGAGAGGGACAGTGAGAGAGAGAGAAAGAGAGAATCAATTTTATTTAGTTTTTCCTATGGCCTTTGTTTCTCCAACACTTGGTTGTGTACGTGGTGCTGGGGTTTGAACCCACATCCCTGTGCATGCAAGGCAAGCGCTGTAACTGCTAAGCCACTGCTCCAGCCCCTACCCCTTATTATTTTTACTAATAAGTTATATCTAAGGTCTCTTCCAGCTCAGATATCCCTAGGATTTATGGTTGTGGAATTTAGCTTGGCCTCCAGCTTTGTGGAGAGAAAATGTTGAAAAAACTTGGGTTAAAGTTTGGACTCTGTAACCACTGATGGCCTTAGGCAAGTAAGTGTCTTTCAGTTTTTGTGCCACCTGCTAAGTAAGCCCCTTCTAAGTTAGCTGCTTGGGTCTAGTCAGTTTTAACATCTGACTAGAATCTCGAGGCCTAAAGGAATGTTTTAGCAACTGTCCACCGGGTCTTCTTTTACATGGTCAACTTTCTTCCCTTCTGCCTCTTGTTTCTTGGTGTGTTTCCTTGGCAACTCCAATGTACAGATTTGAATCACATTTAGTTTTTTTTTCTTTTATTGTACACAGAAAACTCTTTAAGAGAATATTTGTGGGGTTGGGGATTTAGCTCAGTGGCAGAGCACTTGCCTAGCCACACGCAAGGCCCTGAGTTCGGTCCTCAGCTCTGAAAAAAAAAAAAAAAAAAAAAAGAGACTATTTGTAAGAAAAGTGCATTCTGACTTCTCACTCTCCAGATAGCCTGCATCCTCCCTTGAATGTGTATCTACTTCTAAATAAACATTTGTCTCTTCCCAAAGAGATCAAAATATGCTCTGTGTTCTCAAATATGAAAGAAAAGGTATTGTACAAAAATACTGTGTCTGGGGGGCTGGGGTGGTGGCTCAGCAGTTAGAACACTTGCCTGGTATGTGCGCAGATCTAGGTTCAAAGCCCAGCACCACCAAGTACACAAGTGAATGTTGGAAAAGTGAAGGCCAGATGGGAGAATGAGTGGAATCGATTCTCTCTTTCACTCTCTCCCCATCTCCCTCTCTTTGTTAAAGAGAGAAAGGGAGGGGTCTCATATCCAGAATCTACAAAATCCTCAAAAATCTCAACTTCAAAAACACAAACAACCCAATCAATAAATGGGCCAAAGAACTAAATAGAAACTTCTCAACAGAGGACATTGATCAGGCCAATGAATACATGAGAAAGTGCTCTAAATCACTAGAAATCAGAAATGCAAATGAAAACTAAGATTTCACCTCATGCCCGTCAGATTGGCAAAAATGAAGAAAATAAACAATATAGTGCTGGAAGGGTTGTGGAGAGATAGGTACACTAGTACACTGTTGGTGGAACTGCAGACTGGTACAGCTCCTCTGGAAAACAGTGTGGAGAATCCTCAAAAAACTAGGGATGAACCCCACCATATGATCCAGCTATTCCTCTCCTGGATATTTTCCCAGGGGACTTAGAATCAGCACATTACAGTGACACAGCAAAATCTTTGTTCATAGAAGCTAAATTATGGAAACAACCCAGATGCCCCTCACTAGATGAATGGATCAAAAAATTGTGGTACATATATACCATGGAGTTTTACTCAGCAATTAGAAACAATGATATTGCAGTCTTTGAAGGTAAATGGATGGCTATGGAAGAAATTATGCTGAGTGAACCAAGGGTCGAATGTCTCCATTCATCTGTGGAGGCTGGAGCTAAACCCTGACCATTTCAAAAGGCGGTCAGCTTTCACGAATTAAACCCTGAAAATGTGTAGTGACATACAACCTAAGGCATTCGTAAGAGATATATTGGGAAGGAGCGGGGGAGGGACAAGGGTGGGTAATTAGGGAGTCCTCTAGGGGGTAAATCTAATTTTCAGAATATAAATATATTGTTTCATTGGAAAAATAAAAAAATGTTAAAAATAAAGAAAGAAAGGGAGACAAAGAGAAAGAGAATCAATTTTATTTATTTTTTCATCTGGCTTTTGTTTCTTGGATACTTAGTCGCGTATGTGGTGCTGGGGTTTAAACCTGGGTCCCTACATGTGCCAGGCAAGCGCTGCAACCACCGAGCCACCAAGCCATAGCTCCAGCCCCGGTACTTTTTTTTTTTTTTTTTTTTTTTTTTTTTTTTTAAGAGAGAGGGAAATGGGCTGGATCGGTGGCTTAGTGGTTGCTGTGCTTGCCCGGCATGCGTGAGTGTGTGAGTTCAAACCCCGGCACCACGTACACAACGAAGTCTTAGAGCAACAAAGGCCACATGAGAAATTAAATAAAAATTGTTTCTCTCTCTCTCATTGTCCCTCTCTCTCTTAAAAAAAAAAATACTACGGGGGTTGGGGATATAGCTAAGTGGCTTGCCTAGCACATGCAAGGCCCGAGTTCGATCCTCAGTCCTAAAAAAAAAATACCGCGTCTGATAGTATCTTCTGTCTTCATCTCAAAAATGATTGGAACAGGCAGCCTTGTGCACTTTAATAAAACAGAATAAATAAAACAAAACATGTTGCATTCAATGCATCCTAAAAAAAATCATGGGTATAATTCAGAGAAAAAATGTTGACTATCATTTATAAGAAAAATGGGAAACAACCTAACTGTCCAACAATAAGGGTTAACTAAATTATGGAACACTTACTTGATAGCATTGTTAAAAATGATGTGAATGTTCACAGTATATTAAGTGAAAGAAGTCAGTTCCTGGGGTCTGGAGTGGTGGCTTAGTGGTTACGGTGCTTGCCTAGCATGCACAAGTACACAAGTTCAAACCCCAGCACCACATACACAACAAAGTGTCCAAGGAATGAAAGTCACATGAAAAACTAAATAAAAATTGCTTCTTTCTCACTGTCCCCTGTTTCAAAAAAAAAAAAAAAAAAGTCAGTTCCAAAACAATATGGTCTAAATTTTTTTTTAACCAGGGATTGAACCCAGGGGTGTTTTACCACTGAGTCACATCTCCAGTCCTTTTTATTTTTTATTTCAAGACAGGCTCTTGCTAAGTTACTCAGGGCTTTGCTAAGTTGCTGAGGCTGGCTTTAACTTGCAATCCTCCTGCCTCAGCCTCTGAGCTGCTGGAATTATAGGCGTGTGCCATGGCACCTGGCTTAACTATATTCTTTTCTTTTCCTTTCTTTTTTTTTTTTTTTTAAAGAGAGTAAATTTTATTTTTTCCTCTACTTGGTTGTGTATGTGGTGCTAGGGATTGAACCCAGGTCCTCACGTATGCCAGGCAGGCACTCTACCACCGCACCACCTCTCTAGCCTCTTAACTATATTCTCTAAAATTTCTATGAATAACTCAAATACTTCTATTAAAATTATCCCAGAAAAGCCATTGCACTGTATGAACAGTAATTCCCATCCTGATAGAGCTTGTTTGATTTATCATTTGTGTTTAAAAGGTCTAAAATGACTGCAACTTTATGACTACAGGAGGACGGAAAGCTCTCCTCTCCATGGACCGTTTTTTATTCAGTAGTCACTGTTCAGATCACTTTGCTGATGGACCCAGTTTTTCAAAGCCCTCTTCATCTCTTGCTGCTCTCCATAACAAACATTTTCCATGGGCCCCATCACTGGGGCTTCAGGCCGGTGTGTCCCTAATCCGGCCATGTCCCAGATTTGGGTATGGTTCAGTCTCCAACTGTTCCCCCACCCTATGCCCTCTTCCAATCTCATCTTGTTGGGCCATCAGAGGCCTCATCTACCCTTCCTGGCCCTCCCCACTGGTTACCACCTAATCTCACCAGCTAATTTCACCCTCTTTCCTGCAGCTGGTGTTTGCTTTTGCTGAAGCTCAGTTTGCAACGGGGGAAGGATTAAGACCCTTTCATGTGGTCTTTTTTCTTTTTTTTTGCTTAGTGCCCTTGACTGCTCCAGGGGCTAACAGATAGCTATCAGGGCCTGTATTCCCTCCAAAGGAACAGGAGGGGTGGTGGGCTCAGCTGGCAGGCGGAATAGAGTTGGCCCCTAGGGAATCCCATTTTGGGCCCTGGAGCGTGGCGCAGTCGTCACCCGGATGTGAGCAGGCAGCCAAGCTGCTTCTTCTGAGAAAATTAGCCTTGGAGATGGTGCTTGGAACTTTTACCTTTGATATCCAATGGCAGTCTTTGCAGGGTGAGCTAGGACTGGATGTCTGGTTTGGCAGATGGGCACAGGAGTTAAGTGTAGTTTCTCTGCTTTCAGATTGGGTATTACTTATGTCCCCAGGCCCTACTAAGGGATGGGTCCTCCTATTTGGAGATTTTTTTTTAAATCGTGCTAGGGGTATGTTGCAGGGCCTCATGCATTTTAGGTAAGTGCTCTACCACTGAGCGCTTTTTTTTTTTTTAAGTCCCTCATGTGTGGATAGTACTTTACAGTTAACAAAGTCATTTCATCTCCAAAATAAGAATCAAAAGGCAGCACTGAAGTGAGGGCTTTGAGATTTTAAAACCTGGGCCAACAGATTTTGGTGTGGTGTTTGTGACACTCTGAATCTAGGAGTGATTTATGCCTGCTTTGTATCTAGCCTTTTTTCTGTTAGCCTGAAACCTCTCCTTTTTTTCAGAGTAATGATTATTAAATGCTATAAATTCCATGAATCCAAACAAGCATCTTTAAATATGATGTGCCGCTGGCAGAGAATACTTTCATGGTTCTGAGTTTGCTGGTTAATGTGGTGGTGGAAGTGGTGAGCTGTCTGGTGACTGATCTTCAATATTTATCCTTCATGGTACCAGATTCCCTGTCTGATAGGTAAAGGAAGCCTCTAAGGCCCAGAAGTGGGAGAACTAGAACCTCCCAAATTAAAAGCATAGTTGAACCTGAGAACTTGAAGCAGCGGATCAGGTGTTTCACTCCCTAGATCACAGAATGACCCTAGCCAAAGTCATATGAACTTACTAAGCCTCAGTTTCCTTCTTTATAAAATGGGGACAGTTCACTCATTCAACAAACATTTATTATGTGTGCACTGTTCCCGGAGAATAGGAACCAAGTCCCTATTCTCTTCTGCTTGTAGTGTCTTAGGTTTAGATTGTAATAATTTAACTGAGAGGGACAATAAATATAGTAGAAAATCAGGTAGGGGTAAGTGCTGTGATTAAATCAGGGAAAGGGTGTGTAAATGGAAGCTGTTTTAGATAGTGGCCAGGTGATCCTCAGGGGGTTTTATGATGTTACAGATATTATGGAATATGCTTAGCTCAGAGCTGACAAATTGGAGATTGAAACCTGTGATATTCTACCACTAAGCTATATCCCCAGACCTTTTTATTATTTAATTTTGAGACAGGGTCTCACTGTTTCCCAGACTGCCCTTGAATTTGTGATCCTTCTGCCTCAGCCTCCTGAGTTGCTGATTACAGGTGTGTGCCACCATGCCTGGCACAAATATACTATTATATTAGCCAGTTTCGCACTTCTCAGTTCTTATTTTAGTTTCCAAATAATACATAACACTGAGATTTTAATGCATGCTTATTTTTTTTTTTTTTGGTACTAGAGATTGAACCCAGGGATGCTAACCACTATGATACATCCCCAGCCCTTTTTATCTTTTGAGACAGGGTCTAAGTTTCTGAGGCTAGCTTTGAACTTGAGATCCTTCTGCCTCAGCCTCCCAAGTTGCTGGGATTACAGGTATGCACCACCATGCCTGGCTGTGCTTATGTTTTAAACACTTACATTTTAATTAATTTCTTTCAATAAGTGTATTTGAAGCAGGAACTATTATTCTTTCCATTTTATGGGGTCAGAAACTGAGGCACAGAGAAGGCCAAACAATTAGGGAGGGCTGGAGACTTAGCATTGAATCCATGTAGTCTGATTCCAGAGACTGCGCAGAGATTGTGAAGGGGTTGTGATTAGATACCAGGAGATAATGTAGCTGGCACTTGCAGCTCTGATGTCAGTTTGCCTGGCTTCTTACCCTGGCAGGTCTAAGCCTCTCTGGTTGAACTTCCTCATGTCTAAAATGAAATACCAGAGCCCGTCTTACCTTCTGGGTATCATGCCTAAAACAGAGGCTTCTTTCTCTGTTGTGAAACTGCAACCTGGTCAGAGAACGGCCTGGCAAGGAGTAGGAAGGGTCAAGGGGCCTCTGAAACTTCTGGAGGGAAATAAGCGCACACCAGGCAATTGTCCGAGAAAACCTAAACTCCTCTAGAAACCAGACCTTGGAAGCTATTTTTTTTTTTATGATTCTGAGGGTGCCAGGGTGAAATTAGGTGAATCTTGGCGTGGTCTCAACGCTTAGCTCCCATTTCAGGCCTTAGCTGCCAGGAGAGATTGAGTGTTATCGAATGTCAGGGTTGGAAAGGCGCCCAGAGAGGGTCAAGCTAGCGGATGGGGAAACTGAGGCCCAGAGAAGCTGAGTGACTCACTCTAGGTTGCTAGGAATATTAGGGGGTTAGTCCCTTAGGGTAGCCTCGGTCTCTACCTGGATTCCGCTTTTCCTGAGGCCTCCAAATCTCGACTTCTTACGCGACCCTTCTGTAGGGGGCAAAGGCCTCACCTTGGTCCAGGATACTAACCGCCTCTTTCCCCACCACGTGGGTGCCGCTGGAAGCCCGGAACGCCAGCCCGGGTTCGACTCGCGCGTGCGCACAGCGGCCAGCCCGCCCCCGCTTCCCTCCCCGGCACCTTCCTTCCCCTCCCCTCTCCTTACCCGCGTAGGGGCGGTGGGGGAGACCTAGGGGGCCGAACTTGGCCTCAACCAATGGGCTGGCAGGCCGCGGGCCCGGCCCCCTCCTTCCCTCCCTCGCGGCCCAATAGAAATTTACTACAATGTTGTGGCGAAAGAGGGGGAGGGGCGCGCGGGCGGGCGGGCTGCGGGACTGGCCGGCCTCGCCGGGCGGAGGAAAGGCGGGAGGGCGCGCGCCGGGACTGCAGCTCGCTCGCTGGCTCCCTCCCTCCGCCCGTGGGTTTAGTCAGCCAGCCAGCCAGCCTGCAGCCGGCGGTCCGCGAGCCGCAGAGGACCCGAGCCTCGGACGCCGGCGCCTCCTCCTACCATTGTTCATCCGGCTGAAGCAGCGGCAGGCGCGGGATCCCGGGCCCGGGAGCTACCGGTGAGGCGAGGCGGCGGCGCGCGAGTCTGGGGGCGCGGCGCCGTCCCGGAGGGGACTGTCCTGGCGGCCGCGCCGCAGCCTCTTTGTCTCCAGCCCCCCCTCAGGCCCCGGGCCGGGGGCCTCATCCGCACTCCCGAGCTCCCGGCGCTGGAGCCAGGACCCGGCCGGAGGAGCAGGGGGCGGGCGGAGGAGGAAAGCGGCAGGGGTGCGCCGTTTCAAAGTTGGGCTGGGGGCGCGTCTGTGCCCGGGGGAACCCGGTCCCCTCGGGCCTGTCCGTCGTTGCACGGTGGGCAGGAGCCTGCGAGGCCAGCCAGGTGCGGAGAATCGCGTTTCCGACGGCGCAGGTGTGGGGAGCAGCTGCGGAGCGATTTCCCGCGACCTGGGAGCCGGGCTGGCTGCCGAAGTCAGGCAAGACCCGCGGGGTGGAGGGAGCCCTCGCAGCCCTTCGGAGCCTTCCCGCCAGACACCTGCATCGTTAAAAAAAAAAAAAAATCTGGGGACCCGGGAGCCAGTGCTTTCCTCCCCGGTCTCCGTGCCGGGGAGCGGAGGGTTAAGTCTATTCTTCGAGCGTCGTGACCTCCTTTTTCAGTTCGCGCATCTGTCGGCTTGGAAATATTTCCCCGTGCTTGCTGGGCCGCTGTACCTGTGCAGGCTGAGACTCATCACCGGGCCATCATTCCCGGGGAGGTTCTGCCCAAACAGGGTCGTTTCCCCCAGAAACAGGAATTCTCTTGGGAGAGAGAGAGAGAGAGAGAGAGAAGTGATCTCACGTGAAACAAATTGCTGACGGATCGGTTTCTGGCCACAGGACAGCGACTGTCATCCTGTTGTTTCTCTAAGTGAACCCTACCATAAATGACCAGTCTGTGGAGATGTCGTTTTTTGGCATGTGTTGCTGATTAGGAGATTTTTTTCCTTTTTTTGAGATGCCCAGCTTTTTTTTTTTTTTTTTAGGGAAAATTGCAAGAAATGGTTTTATCTTGTGTCTTGGATATTATTATACTAGATTTCTACTCTCTTGAGGATATTACTGTACTCAGTACTGTTGCTCATTACTGTTTGTTGTAGTCTTAGCCCTGGCTAATTGTTTTAGTTGGTTTGATCCTTTTAATCAAGCAAGATATGCATACCCTTCATGTAATTCTTATCCAATTTTGTTGGTGTAGAATTAACCCTTTTTTAAGGAAACAGGTACTGTTTGTTTTCCTTTTCTGTAAGTTGATGACAGCAAATTCTTTGCCAGATGTGAAATTTTTGGTTTTACAAACTACTTTCTTGGGGTATTATGAACATAACCTGTATATAGTACATAACAGAATATCTGGTACACAGTAAGCACTCAATAAATGTCAGATTAGGGGCTGGAGCCATGGCTGGGGGGCTCTTGTGGTTGCCTGGCAAATGAGAGTATGTGAGTTCAAACCCCAGCACCACCTACTCAACGAAGTGTCAGACCAATGAAGACCAAATGAAAAACTAAATAAAATTGATTCTCTCTCACTGTCCCTCTCTCTTTATTTATTTATTTATTTTAGAGAGGGACAACTTTATTTAGTTTTTTCACATGGCCTTCGTTGCTCCAACACTGAGTTGTGTACGTGGTGCTGGGGTTTGAACCCAGGTCCTCGTGCTTGCCAAGCAAGCACCGAAACCGCTGAACCACCACTCCAGCCCCTCCCTCTCTCTTAAAAAAAAAAAAAAAGCCAAATTAAAAAACTGATATAATAGCTGAACATCAGAGAGCCTTGAAATCTAAGTGCTAATTCAGACTGTTTTTTAACAGAAGCTCATAATGTAAAGACAGGCATAATTCATATCCCTAGGGAAATAAGTACAGTATATCTTTGCCACTATTAAAAATAAACACATATGTTAAGCTTTCAAGCTGTATTTATTGTGTTCAGGTAATAGATATTAGGAACAAACAGTTGTTTTTGCTATTATCTTTTTTTCTTCTGTCGTTCTGGGCATTGAGGGCCTTAGAGCATAGGCAAGTATTTGGCAATTGAACTGCATCCCCAGCCCTCAAGCATAAATTTTTTGTTTTTGTTTTTTTTAAAGATGGAGAGAGTAAGAGAAAAAAGAGGGAATCAATTTTTATTTATTTTTTCATCTGGTATTTGTTTCTCCAACACTTAGTTGTGTATGTGGTGGAATGGTTCAAACCGGCCACCTGCCTGGCAAGTGCTCTACTGTTGCTCCATCCCTCAAGCATAAGTTTTGTTTTTTTTTTTTTTTTAAAAGAGAGCGAAATAGAGAATCAATTTTATTTAGATTTTTCATCTAGTTTTTGTTGCTCTGACTCTTAGTTGTGTATATGGTGCTGGGATTTGAACCTGGAACCTTACGCATGCCAGTCAAGCACAATAGTACTGAGCCACTGCTCCAGCCCTCAAGCATAAATTTTAAGATAGATTTTCCCTCAGTGAGATACAATGGCCTGTGCCTATGGCCTCAGCTACTTGGGAGGCTGGAGTAGGAGGATCACTTGAGTCCAGGAGTTTGAGGCCAGCCTGGGCAACCTATCTAGACCCTGTCTCAAAGAAAAAAGAATTATGATACTCTATTTTATTTAAGGATAACAATGTACAAGTCTTTCATATTTATCTAAAATCCTTTCATCTTATATGCTTTTCTCCTTAATAAACAGTTCTAAGCAATATCTTTTTTTTAATAGAGAGAATCAATTTTGTTTTTCATATGGTATTTTTTTGTTTCTCTGACACTTAGTTTTGTATGTGGTATTGGGGTTTGAACTTGGGTCCTTGAGCATGCCAGGCAAGTGCTCTAAGTGCTGGACCACCACCTCAGCCCTTCTAAGCAATATCTAACAAGTGATTTGAAATTATTTCTATTTCCTCTGACAGAAGTGGTTGTGGCATTTTGTTGAGATATGACCTATATATACATTTTTAAAATCAGATTTGTGTCCCATATTTAAAGTGTGATATTTTCTTGTGTATAGCTTGGGTTTAACATTTTTGAAAATTACATAGCTAGCTTTCAGAAGCATTGTCTAAAAGCCACAGTATTCTTGAATTCTCTGCAGGTACTTTGATAAACGTACCATTGGATTGTGACTTAAGACATGTGGTCTATACTTTCATGATGTGAGTGTTAGGATTTGCTCATGTTGTCTTTTGAATTTACAAATCTAATTTAATATTGCTGATCTAATTTATAACTAAAATATCAGTGGCTATCAGGCCCGAGTTTGTTTTTGAAATAAAAGGTAGCATAAGTTTAAATCACAGTCTGTTTCCTTGTTATCTGAGAAGCAGGCCAGCATTGACAGTGCTGCCAGGGCAATTTTCCAAGAGTCTCATCAAGTTTGTGATTGGTCAAATGCATATTCAGATGTGCATTCTTCACTACCTATAAACGACATGTTTTTTTCCCCAATTGCTTGAGCAGAGAATCACTTTATTTTGTTTATGAGATAAACAACAATAATTCTAATTACTTTTTTTCTTTTGAACAACTTTGCTTTTTTTCTCTGAATAAAGCTCCCAGAGATGAAAATTTTAGAATAGCTCTCTATTGATCAGTTATAGGTCTTATTTACAACCTGGAATTACTGGAAGGTCTAGCTTCATTGCACTTAGCTTTTAGCTAGAGGAGAGGCAGATGCCAAATACATGTGTTAGTTTCCGTTGTTCACTTATGTTTCTTGGTATGTTACTGGTGGCTTACTGTTTGTCTTTTTATGTGAGCCGGTTCATGGTGTGTTCAGTGAAATGCAGTATAACAAATACTTAGGTGTACACACTGGGTTAGATTAGTATTTTGGTTTCCTCTGCTGCTATTTAATGAATACACAGTGAGAGGGATAAAGGAAGAACTACAGCAATGAGCAGTATTCAGAAATTGGAGGCATTAAAAAGGAGAACTTAGGTATTTTATATTGAGTGCTGATCTCATTTAGAATTCTCACTGGTACTTCAAATATTGGTTTAGGAAAGTTTAGATGGAAAATCTGATTGTGATAAAAGTCTGTTTACAATTATTTTTGTTAATTATTTTTATTTAGATGGATTGTAACCATCTTGAAGTGTTTGAAGCTAAAATGGTTAGCTCTTTAAACTTTGGAGAAAAGCAGCATGACATGTATGGCCAACATAATTCTAGGAATGGCTTGAAGGGGCTTTAATGTCTCCTACTCCTTAATCTTCATGAGCTTGCCCCATCACCCAAAGTAAACATGTAATCTGAATAGACAAACAGGAACTTGATGTGCAAGTATTTCCTTTCTTTACAATTAGATTGTAATCCCTTAAAGTCCAGCTATGTAGAATTTCTGGCATCATCATGTTCATTTATTATTTTATTATTGCATTTATGAAGACAAGTTCTCTTTTTTCAATTATCTCTTGGTTATCTCCAAGATAAATCCATATGGATTAAAATGTGATTACTTATTGAATTACTACTCTTCTTCTTCCATGGCTGAGGACTCTTTGGGTCACTTCCACCCAATTAATCTAAGCCCTCCTATTTTGACTCCCAGCATGATCTGTTTTTGTAGAGATTAAGGTGGTTTCTGAGCTATGTGAAGTGGAGCTCAGGCAGGGTTCAAGTAATGTTGGCAGAGAGGGTAGGAAAGGGCAAGATTGATGGACTGGATGGGAAATATGACTGAATTTATATTAATTAGATGAGAAGAAGCAGTAGAGGCTCTTAATATTATCTAATTCTGTATTCAATATGTAATAGGGACAGGAACACCTAATTTCTTTTGGATAATAGGATAAATAAAATAAGGATAAATATACTTCAGTGGTGAATTGTGATTTTTATTTTTATTTTTTGCAGTGCTGGGGATTAAATCCAGGGCCTTGTGCATACTAGGGAAGTGCTATACTGCTGAGCTGCATCTCCAGCCCTAATTATGATTTATAAATGCAACCTCACTTCCTCCTTCTGCCTTCCATCCTCCACAAAAATCCTAATGCAAGTAGAAATTTACTAGGTCCTCTGTATGCCTGAATCATAATATACAAAATAGATCGAGATTCAGATACTTACATAATATTGATTAAAATTTTTATCCATGCATTATATTTTGAAAATATATTCATTAAGCCATTCAAAGTTATGATATAAAAGTCTCAAGTGAGAAACTCTCAGTGATATAACTACATTAAAGCATAAGGGTATTGTTATTTTTAGTCAGTGCTTGAATGCATAGGTTTATTTTGAATTGATTAAATTTAAAACTATAACCCACAAGTGTAATAGAAATACATATTTTTGGTAATTTATGAATAGCTAATATCAAGGTTCAGTATAACTATTAGTGCTTACATAAATTCTTGAGTAATCCTATTAGAATCAGTTTGGTACAATGAGATCTTAATGACTTATCTTTCAGTACATCTTCTTGTAAAGAAATGCTATTTTAATTTATGTGCCAACATGTGTTTTAATTTGCTGATTTGAAGTTGTGCATATATTCAAGTGAAGAGCAATTCACCTTGATAACACACTTGGTACAGATTGTTGAAATTCACCCCAGGTTTTGGCCATATGGACACAGGCAGAACTGTCAGGAGCTCCTAGGATTTAAGCCCTCAAATTTTACCTGCCAACCATTTCAGTATGCAAGAGGACACGTGGAAGACAGCTGAAAGTGAAGGCTTTTTTCTTTCTTTTTTTTGCTACCACCCACTTGCTGTTTCTTGCCCTTTTCTCATTTTTTAATGATTCAGAGAATCGACACTGTTGCTAGCTTACTACCTGCAGAGTCCTGCCAATCTAGATGGTATTATGTAATTATATAAACCTTTTGCATGGTGTCATATGATATTGTATATATGTCCTCCTACACATGCGTCTTTAGAGTAATTTCTTTCCATCTGGTGTTGGACTGAGTGCTTTGTTAAGTTATTTTTAAATCTTTAAGCTTTCTCATGTCCTCAACACTTGAAATAACACAATTGCTTTGGGAGGCAAGAAAATCCACACAGTATATTAGTGGCTTTTCCAGTGGATATGTAAATAGTATTTTATTTAAAAAATCATACCCTTGGGGCTGGAGCAGTGGCTCAGTGGTTGTGGTGCTTGCCTGGCACAGGAAAGGACCTGGGTTCAAACCCCAGAACTACGTACGTAACAGAGTGTCAGAGCAACAAAAGCCAAATGAAAACAAAATAAAATTGATTCTTTCTCTCTCTCTTTCTTAAAGAAAAATAAAAAATCATACCCTGTGTTCCAAACAGGCAAAACATGCATTTTATGTTTAGATAGTCTCCAGATAATTTTTTTTTTCCTTTTAGGGAGAGAGAGAGAGGAAGAGAGAATTGATTTTTTAAAACTTTTTTTTTCATCTTGTCTGTGTTTCTTCGATACTTAATTGATGCGTGTGGTTCTGGGGTTTGAACCCAGGTCCTCACACTTGCTAGGCAAGTGCTCCAACTGCTGAGCCACTGCTCCAGTCCTGTCTCCAGATAATTTCACTGGGTAGAATATTGTCAGTTGTCACTAAGTAGAAAAGTAAAGGAGAGGTACTTAAGAGAAAGGGGTCAAGAATAAGAAGCCTGTTAGAGAAAAGATTTCAAAGATGTTTTATTCTCTGAAGTCCTCCTGTGAACTCTTGCAGTACCTTTATTTTTCTTGGTATCGGGGATTGAACTCAGAGGCACTTAACCACTGAGCCACATCCTCAGACCTTTTTATAGTTTTTTAAAATTTAGAGACAAAGTCTCACTAAATTGATGAGGCTGGCTTGGAATTTGCAATCTTCCTGTGTCAGTCTCCCAAGTCGCTGGGATTATAGGTGTGTGCCACTGTGCCTGGCAGTACTTGTTTATCATATACCAGATTTGTCATATGAAACTGGTATTCCCTAATGAGATTGTATCCACGATAGTTAAGATTTAAGACCTGGATTATGCTGACTCTGTTTCAGACTACCTTTCTCCCTGTGTGTGTATGATATTTTCTGAGAAAGTAAGTTAATGGTGTCATATGCATTGCCTAGGAAAAAAGCTATTGTACTATGTAACTGTGACACCGTTACCTTACCTAAGTAAACATTTCCATGATGTCAATCAATATTCAACCAATATCCAACTCATATATAGATTTCCCAGTTAGTTTAAATATTTCTCTCTTTCTCTTTTTTATTTTTCTTCCCCTTTCGGTACTGGGAGTGAAGTGAACCCAGGGGACCTGTACCATTGAGATACCTTCTCAGCCCTTTTTGGTTTTGGAGATGGGGTCTTATTACATTGCATGGGCTGGCCTCAAAACTTTTGATTTTCCTGCCTCAGCTGGGTTTATAGGCATACCCCACTGAGAAAGGCTGATTGTTTGTCTTTCTCATTTCCTTTAATCTAGGTGAATACTTTGATCCTCTGTCATTAACTTATTTTTTTAAATATTCTTTACAGATTTTTTTTTTAAGAGAGAAGGGCAGAGAGAGAGATAGAGACAGAATCAGTTTTTATTTTAGTTTTTTTCACATGGCTTTCATTGCTCTGATACTTAGTTGTGTTCATGGGTGCTGGGGTTGAACCAGCATACTTGCGCATGCTGCCGGGCAAGCGCTGTAACCGCCGTTCCAGCCCCTTATTGTCATTAACTTTGATGAGTCTTAGTGCCAGTTGACTTGTAGGATGGCCTGTTTTGGATTTGTCTGATCCTTCCCTTAGGTTTTAGTTTGTTACCCTATCTCCTTTTTTCCTGAAAACTGGAAGTTATATTTATAGGTTTGGTTATACTTAGGTTAAACATTTTTGGCAAAAGTTCTTCATAGATGATACTATGTTTTTCATTCTGCATCACAACAGGAAGTTCATGTCAGGATGTCCCACAATTAGTGATGCTAATTTTGGTCACCTAGTTAAAGTGATAACCACTAGATTTCTTTGTGGTTAAGGCAGATTTTAAGTATTTGTGGTGATACTTTGGCATAGTAAATATCTTGTTCCCCAATTACCATTTCCCATTGGTTTCAGCATTCATTGATCCTTGGGGGTTACAAATAAAGTCAGTTCTTAAAAATTAACCTGGAAATTTTAAATTAGGGAAGAAAAGATAACAGGTATCTTTTGTTACTGTATTATGTAGCCTTTCCCCTGTTCTTGGTAAATCTGACGTATTATATTTTTTCCCCTGATTGGTACCTACTATTAGATTTACTTGGTTATTTTATTTGGCAATAACAAAATCACAGTAAAGATTATGTTGGCGTTTGGTTTGTGCCTGGTTTGGTTAATTTTGGTTTTATTTTCTGGTGATCTACTTTTTAATTCTCATCTTAAGGTATGTATAACTGGCATTAATCTTATTTCTTAACAGTAGTAGCTTCATATTTCCTCTAACTTGCTAAGTAAGGTTTGAACTTTTATTATTTTATTATTATTATTATTATTTTTGGTACTGGGGATTGAACCCAGAGGTGCTTAACCACTGTGCTCTCCATATATATATATATATTTTTTAAATTTATTATTTTTTTTATTTTGAAGTAGGGTCTTGCTAAGTTGCCTAGGGTCTCACTTAGTTGCTGAGACTGGCTTTGAACTTGTGATATTCCTGGCTCAGCCTCCCAAGCTGCTGGGATTACAGATGTGTGCCACTGTGCCCAGCAATTCCTTTAATTTTAATAATAAAATGATGGTATTTTATTAAGTGGCATCCTATCCACTAAAGAGAAAGTCTATATAATAGAAAAGTTGGTATCAATCTGCTTAGCAAGATTTACCCAGTAATGCTTTTTTCTTCTAGGTACTTTTTTTTTTTTTAAGAGAGAGAGAGAGAGAGAATTTATTTAGTTTTTCATGTGGCCTTCATTGCTCAGACACTTCATTGTGTATGTAGTGCTGGGTGTTGAACTCACTTCCTTGCACATGCCAGGCCAAGTGCTGAAGCCCCTGAGCCACCACTCCAGCCCTTCTAGATACTTTTTGACTTATTCTTGCTAGTTGTACTATCTTTAACATGACAGCTTATAATAAACTCTGGTTAATGAGAAATGTTCAATAGTTCATGTATTCTTGCTGATATTTTCTAAGATTGAAAAGGCTAGCATTGGGACAAATAATTGTGTAACTAAAGAATATGCCACATATCTGAAGAGCAGGGTTTTTTTATTTAAAAAAAAATTTTTTTTTTTTTTTTGGGTCTACTGTGGTGGTGTGAATGATCCTGTCTCCTGGTACTCATGCCCTTGTGTGATCCCTTTCCTTTGAGTGTGGCTTAGACTTTGTGACTCTTGCTAAAAGAAATACAGAAAAAGTGGTGGGATGTCACTTCCAAGATTAGGTTACCATAGGCTCTAGCTTCTGTGCTGACTGGCACTCTGACTCTCTCTTTGTTTGGTTACTAGCTGCCATATCCTGAGAACATTTTGGCAGTCTATGGAGAGGCCATGGGGAGAGAAACCAGGGTCTGTCAGTGAGCTTGGAAGTGGATCTGAGGCCTGACGACAGCCATGTGAGCTTGGAAGCAAACTCTGTGGGCAGAGATAAGTCTTAAAATGAAGGTAAACCTGGTTGACAACTCAGCAGTGACTTCACAGGAGACCCTTAGACAAAGCCACTTAGCGAAGCCATTCCTGGATTTCTGACTCATAGAAACTGTGAGATAACAAATGTTTGTTGTTTTATGCCATCATGTTTTGGGGTAATTTGTTGTACAGAAATAGATGACTCCAGAAAAAAAAATAGAAAAAAAAATAAAATAAAAAAAGAAGTAGATGACTACTACTTTTATCATTTATTCATTTAATAAATATTAATTGTGTCCTTGGGACATAGAACCCAATAAAATAGAAATTTCTGTTATTGTGGAGTTTGTATTTTAGTGGGAGGGAACAAATAATAGATATACAAGTCAAGGATAAAACATAAGATGTCAGCTTTTAGTGAGGGCTAGGGAAGCAGAGTAAGAAAGGTGAGATGGATATTTTAAAAAATAGTGGTCAGAGATGATCTTTCTGACCAGGTGAAATTTGTGCAGAGTCCTGAATGGAATAAGACACTATGCAGATATCTGGGGACAGGCTTTAGGCAGAAGGAACCACAGCACAAAGGTCATACATGTTTGGTATGTTTGAGAAATACTAAATAAGCCAACATCATGAGTAAAAATGATCTAGCCAGACACAGTGACACGTGACTGTAATCTCAGCTACCAGGAGGCCAAGGCAGAAGGATCACAAATGTGAGGCCAGCCTCAGCAATTTAGAGCCTATATCAAAATAAAAAATACATAGGACTGGTGATATAGCTTAGTGGAAAAGCACCCCAGGTTCAATGTCCAGTGCTGAAGAAAGAAAGAAAAAATTAAAAAATGATCCAGGGGAAATGGTAAGAATTTTATTTAGAGATGATGTAGGTAGAAGGAGCAAGTCATGTTGTGCCTTGTTGGTTACATTAATGACTTTGCATTTTATTCTCATAACAGTTCTTGGGAGCAGAGGAATGGCATGATCATTCATTTAATACATATCGATTTTGTACAGTGAGGAAGACACCATGGGTATATGTGATCACAGAATACATGAAGACATGATCCCTGTCCTAAAGGAGTTTAATGATCTAGTGTTAGAAATTATTGAGTTGGGATGGTGTTACATGCCTGTAATCTGAGCTTGCTTTTTTTTTTTTTTTTTTTTTTTAAAGAGAGAGGGACAGTGAGAGAGACAGAGAAAGAGAGAAACAACTTTATTTAGTTTTTTTCACATGGCCTTAGTTGCTCCAACACTCAGTTGTGTACATGGTGCTGGGGTTTGAACCCGGGTCCTCGTGCTTGCCAGGCAAGCGCGGAAACCGCTGAGCCACCGCTCCAGCCCTA